>CAXIUB010000107.1:0-71781 GCA_964034835.1 Muscina levida | reverse complement strand
AAGAAAACTCAAGTTCAAACAATGATTTAACATCTACAGCCATAAAGGCAAATGCAAAATAGTATAATTGTACTTAATTAAATGTTATCATTGATGTCACTAATATTATCGTACTCTAATATTAAAACTTTCACTACCTTAATTATCTGGAAAATTACAAAGGCGTCATCGTCCCTATTGTCTTTAAATCCGAAACCAGTGTCAACATTACCATGAATGGCAAACGATAAAGGCAGTTCGTGAGTTTTTTATTCCTCATATCCTTGCCTGTTATTAGAAGGAAATGATACCAACAAGACGGCGCAACATGTCATAAAGCTCACTTTGTTGAGCCAAACTACCTCAAGAAATGGATTTGTGAATTGGCCACATCTAAAGTATACAAAACCCAAACCGGCAAACCGGTTTTTTTTTGTTAAAAACCGTCAGATGGTTTTTACAAAATATCAATTTTCGAATAACCGGTTTGACCGGGATTTTGAAGTCGGTTTTTCCGGTTTTCCGAAATCATAAAATGTTAAAGATATTGATTTTTTGTCTTAGAATAAATTTTAATGTTCCAAAGTCCCATTTTACGGCACTTTTTTGACTTTTCTTGAAATTAGGACGAAACGGACAAGTAAAGAGTCGAGATAGAGAGATTAAATGTTCCACAACAAAAATCATCGTAAAATTTCATTGAAGACATCTGATATCGAATATGTACTAAAACAACAACATTTCAAAATTAAATTGCTTATAATAGTAACACTATTTCTTGTTTTTGTGCACAAAGCAAAAACTCGAAAAATAACCGGTTACCTGGTTTTTTCTTTTAAAAGTATTCGAAAACCGAGTTCTTGAAATTATGTAAATTTCGAATATAACCAAAACCGGGTTCTAGAAAAAGTCGAATGTTTGTATACTCTAGCCACATCCTTTGTGTGATTTGACATCTTTGGGCTACTTTTTGTCGAATAAGTCAAATCTTTGGTCAATGCCGATAAGATATAAACGATTGATCATTAAGTAGCCTTCGGTCGACGCGCTGTTGACCATTTAAGTTGGGGTATACTCGAAAAAGTGGTCTAAAATTAGTGGTCTTATTTTTGATTATCCTCATTAAAGAAAGACAATACGACAACGTATTACCTTCGTGGGGACACTAAATTTAGCCATGATAACTTTTTTCGCTAAACTTGGTATCGATAAAGTATGTGATGATCCGAGTGTCGAACTGTATTTCTTGCATCATCTCCAGGATTTGCCATAGTGTGGATATTTTGTCCACCATGAACAATACGCAGAATTTTTTTTCTTACCAGGAGTTGCCTGAATTTGATTTATCATATACAAGTACGATCGATAGAATTCGCGGTATGCGATTTTTCTGGAACATCAACATTAAGGGATTTTGTTAGCACCAATTATGAGAGTTGGTGGTAATAGGCATTGGCTATATCGGTGGTATGCTGCCTCGCAATGTCTTGTTTTCTCTGTTTACGAGCGGTTTTGATAACTTGTCCCGTGCCTTTTTTGACTGCAACTAGGTGAGGACCCGAGTCTATATTTGCTCGACTAATTACTCGCACGTCCATAACCCTTGAAAAATGCCTACCATCATACCATTACTACGTCATCATTTTAGATTATTTTCTTTTGATCTTTGTGGATATATTTTTTTCTTGTCGAAGCGAATCTGACCAGAGCACAGAGGGGTAATTTAACGATCTCGGCGGCCAAAATTATTTGAGCAAATTTATGAAGCAGAATGTTAAAAAAATACTCGGTGAGGCGTAAAAAATAATAATATGTTAACATTCGGATGGTTGAGGTTACGGCCGTTTTTTATACAAAAAATGGTTTATATAAAAAATGTAATATTCTAACGGCCTTATTCATAAAAAATTCTAAAGTAGGTATAAAACGTTCTCTTGCTAAAGTATTCTTCTGCTCTAAAAAACCTTTAATAAGATATTGTATTCATAAACGTTTTTTTATCAGTACTTTAGCTTTATGTGTTCCGGTGGCAACGACGACAGTTATTGGTCGTTAATGATGTATAAAAAAAGCTTTATAGTCGGATATATAAGCTTTATAATCGGATACCAAATGTTTATTTGCACTTACAATAAACTATGAACATTATTGTAGATCAATTTTTCATTGACTACGATTCTCATGACGATAAGAAAGACGTTAAAGTAGAAATTGTACTACAAAATTTTATTTTCTTTTCCTTATGTTGAAATAATATTCGGATACCGATTACATTTTTGCCTTGTTTTGATTGTTTATACATCACGAATATTATTACATAATTTACAAATTGTTTTTGAAGAATTTTGGAGAAATATTTTTTTAAATAGAATTCATGAATAAAAAGTGTCTATTTAGATACTTTTCTATGTGTGCGATAATTAAGAAGAAAATTTCCTACACAACGAATACATGCAACAACTCTTTCCAATATGAAAAATGCAGACAAATTCAAAATAAAGATCTCAAATTAATGAATATAGAATAAATTGTACAACCGTCAAGTTATAGCATGCTTAAAGTGGAGACAACCCTACTTTAACTTATTGAAGATGAAAATCGTTTATGAATATTGTTTTCTCGAAATTTGCTTAAAAATGCATTATAAACCCCTTATAAGTTTTTATGAATAAGGCCGTAAGTATCTATATATATAAAAATGGTGGCAAAAATGTATACCAATTCATCAATTGAGAACGGCTCAACCGATTTAGCTTAAACTTTTTTCCAGTTGTTCGTTATTGCCAGGAGAAGGTTTATGTGAAAGAAAATTTTTGGAAAATCTTCCGGAAAAGTCGGAAAATCGGAAAATTGCCTTTTTGTATGGAATTTTGTGTGCAATTGTAACAGTGAAAAATTTCGGATAATTATTCCAAAATTTTGTATTACATTTTGTGTGTAATTGTTTCGTTGTGGCTTTTCGGTTGGAAAAATAGAAAATTTTGGTTGGAAAATTATGGAAAAATTCCAAAAATTAAAATTTTTGTTCGACGAAATTTTACATTTTATTGTAAGTTTTGATAATTTTGAATGATGTATATGTGAAAAATTCAGATAATCATTCCGAAATGACTTCGAATGGAAAATTAGAAAATTCTTGGTGGAAAACTCGGAAAATTCCGGAAAAAAATCAAAAATATTTGGTTTTTTCGACAATATTTTTCATTGTATCGCTTGATTTGATGATTTTGGACGACGTAAAGATGAAAAATTCGTTATGATGCTTGAAAAATTTCGGAATATTGTGAAATTTATTATGTTAAAATACTAAATGCAAAATGGTAGAACAATTTTAAAATCTTCTGCATAAGCATAATGCATTGGTCCGATTGTTCAAAACCACATTGAATACAATGCATTATGACGTCCACAAAATCATTATCAGAGCAGACAAGAGACCCTCTGGATGCCATGTAAGACAATTCAATGCTCCCACTATAAATGAAGACGCAGTGGTGATTGTTGCGGAGAATGTGGAATAACGCGATATTGTTCTCAAGCTTCGGGATGGTGGACAAGTGGAACGAGATGGCTGACGACATTTGCACAGAGTTCGCACGACAACATCCAATTTCGATCTTGAAATTAACTTCTGATCAAAGACATGTGCTTGCTAATGTGCGGCAGTCTACTGTCGAAATTGGGAATACCAGCGCAAAATCGTTCAATGCATTAAATCACGAATTGCAACAAGAACAAGACTTTGATCGAGTTGAGCTGACTGAAAGAGTCCGAACAAATGTGGCGCTCTTAACTGCCGAGCAAACGGATGTGTACGATTCAATGATGAAGGTTGTTGACGATGGAACGGAAGCATTTACTTTCTCGATGATACCGGTTGGACAGGCAAGACATTCGTAATTTCTTTGATTCTGGCAACAATCCGGTCAAGATCGCAATTGAGTTAGCTGTTGCATCCTTTGGTATTGCTTCCACAATCGAACTGCACATTCCGCTTTCTTCTCACGGTTGACAACACAACGTGTAGCGAAATTGTTGCGAGAATGCTTAATCATTATTTGGAAGTAATGCACGATGGCGCATAAACGAGCATTGGAGGCAGATGACCTAACGATGAAAAATTCTCGAGGTCATTTAACGAGAATGAGGCAACCAACTATTCGACAGAATTTTTAAACTCTCTAGATGTGCCAGTTGTGCATAATTTGTAGCAGAAGGATCGATCATGATCATTTTGCGGAAACTGAATCATCCGAAATTGTAATTAAAGCGACGATCATCAAGGGCATATGCAAAGGAAAGGAAGTCCTTATCCCTCGAATCTATTATTCCAACCGATCTTCCCTTCCAATTAAACTCCCCATTCGATTGGCTTTTGCGATAACAATCAATAAATCGTAAGGCCACTCATTGGAAATTGGAAATTTGTGGAATCAATCTCTAATTTCCCTGCTTTTCACACGGTCAGCTGTGCGTTGTTTGTTTGTGTGTTGGTCTTCATTGTTTGTTTTTACGCCGGAAACAAATCATAAAACATTGTATATCAGATCGCTCTTCACAGATTTCGATTAAATTCAAGTAAATCAGATTAAAACTTGAACTATGTGTGTTTTACTATTATATAAAGGCGTTACCTTAGGAGCGAGACGAAGTTTGCCGGGTCCAAAGTTGTAGGGGAGAACAACGTTTGCCGGGTCAGCTAGTTTCACATATATATCCACAGGGTTGCATTTTAGAGCCCTACCTCCCTATAACTTTTTATTCGTCTGGATATCCTATAACTATTAATGCATTGAGATATAGGACACCCTGTATGTTAACTAAAGTGGTTCAGTAAAACCGCAGAAATTGTGTTCTATTCTTCCGCAGTAGGTAAATGGTTATAAAAAGCAAAACCGCAAAACCCCACAAAAATTGTTATTTCCATCTGATCAATACGATGTTAAAGAGAAGGGGTGAAAAATGGTGATGCATAACTTTTTGTCCACTTTTTTAAACTAAACACACGCTTCCCCATAGCCTGCTAAAATTGTTGCTTTACCTTAACGCAGCAAAATAGAAAATGCTCAATTAGCAACAAGTAACTTTGACAGCGTGTAGAAAACGAATGTAAGCAAAATGGAAAGAAATATCTAATTGGGGCATAACAATTTCCAGCTATTGTTTATGTACAAACTACAATTAAGTGGACAGAAACATTGGTTTTCGACTATAAAAACTATTTTTTTTTCGCTTGAAGTTCAGTTTCTGTTGTCGTATCAAATGATATAAAGGGTGGTTAAATATTAAGTGCCGATGTTGATTTTGAATAAAACACAATTTATTTAGGAAATTATTGTCATTTATTTTTATTCTGATAATATTGGAATGGTTCAATTATGTATGGAACAAAATATCGGCCAAATGGCTGCGGCGACCTCGGCGGCACACCTCCATCTGATGGTCCAAATTGTCGATGACGCTGAGGCTAAATTGAGGTTCTATGCCGTAAGTTAGTTAGTTATTAGCGTGTAAATGCAAGTCTTCGTGTATAATGCACGAGCGTGAGAGGTGAAATTTTTGGGCACGACGGCGAGTTGAGGTGGACAGTTCTTCAGCCACACTATCGCCAACAGCATCAATATATTCTGCAGTACTAGTCGTACGCGCAAGCACTTGTGTTTTTCCATCTTTTACGGACTTTCCATTCTTCTATGGGGCACGATCGTTTCGAGAATATTGATATTATTACTTCATCTCTAAAGTGGGCGGCGTGGTACATTTGTATGGGAGGTACCAGAAGGGGCGTGTCTAGACTTCAAGATTTTTCTCCAAAACTTTATACTGTTATGGCTTTACAAAATACAGAATTTGGGCACGATCGTGTCAAGTGTATTGATATTATTATTTCATCTCTAAAGTTGTCGGAAAGGTACATTTGTATGGGAGGTACCAGAATGGGCGTGTCTTGA
This sequence comes from Muscina levida, assembly GCA_964034835.1. Lineage (NCBI taxonomy): Eukaryota > Metazoa > Arthropoda > Insecta > Diptera > Muscidae > Muscina > Muscina levida. The sequence goes on along the minus strand of CAXIUB010000107.1, from coordinate 65,851 downwards.
CTTCCACATATTTTTTCCAAAACTTTATCCTGCTTGAACTTTACTAAATACAGAATTTGGTCACGATCGCGGTAGTTCTAATAATAATATTAATCGATTTCTAAAGTGGACGGTACCAGATGTGTGTGGGAGGTACCAGAGGCTCCACGAAAAGCCCCCCAATGAAATAACGCCCAAACGAGAAATGAAATATTCCCCAAATTTTTTTCATACATTTTTGGGTGTTATTTCATATGAAATAACTCCCAATTTTTTTGGGCCGTTTTTCATTTTTCTTTGGGAATTATTTCGTTCCTCATTTGGGGTTTTCAAATTATGAAATAATCTCCAATGAAATAACACCCAACCACTTTTTTAAATTCGGGGTTTGTTTCATACCGTATATAATTTGGGTGTTATTTCATTTTTTATTTTGGGGGTTATTTCATTTTTAAAGCTCTTGATTTTTAGGGGTTATAATTACATAATTACATAAAAATAGGCCTTTTACAAGAAAACTTTTAGCCTGTGAATATATAACAATATCTTTCGAACGTTTACATATATTTCCATTTGTGTTCATATTGACGGATAGAAAATCAACAAAATGCACCGAGCATTTTTCATTTTGAGAATGATATCTTAGAATGGAAATTTTTTCAATTTGTAAGAGTTCTTCACAAGGAAGAATTCATTAAAAGCAGAGAGCTTGATTGGCCTATGAACATTGGAGGTGGTTGTGTAAAGGTCAAACGTAAAAGGAAAATTGTCTTCCGAGCTGCAAAACTAGAGCAGGGCTACAACGATCTACGATCCACACGATTCATTTCAATAATTTTGCGACTTTGCTGTTGGTCCATATTAACTAAATACAATCCTTGATGAAACTGACTATTTTATGAATTTTGGGAATAATTTCATTTTTGTTGCAGATGGGGTTTATTTCATTGGGGGTTATTTCATTATCATCATTGGGTGTTATTTCATATGAAATAACTCCCAAATATTGGGGGTTGTTTTGTTTTCGCTTTGGGGTTTATTTCATTTATTTTTGGATGTTATTTCATTCACTGTTTTTGGGTGTTATTTCATATTTTTTGGGGTTTATTTCATTGGGAGTTATTTCCTGGGCGTTATTTCATTGGGGGGCTTTTCGTGGAGCCGGTACCAGATGGGGCGTTGGTAGACTTCAGTTTTTTTTTCTCAAAAACTGTATCCTGCTATAGCTTTACTAAATTAAGAATTAGGGTACGACCGCGATGGATTTATTGATATTATTACTCCATATCTAAAGTGGGCGGAAATGTGAATTTGTATGGGAGGTACCAGAAGGGGCGTGGCTAAACTTCCAATTTTTTTCCCAAAACTTTATCCTGTAATAGCTTTACTAAGTACAGAATTCGGGTACGATCCCGTTGGGTGTATTGATATTATAACTCGATTTATAAAGTGGGCGGAATGATGGTTTTGTAATTTCAAGACATTTGGTTGCGTCTTTCGAAAGTTATCGTGCGAAGCAGCCGGACAGCCACCAGACAGACAGTTACAGACAGACAGACAGACAGACAGACAGGGTACGACCGCGATGGATTTATTGATATTAGTACTCCATATCTAAAGTGGGCGGAAATGTGAATTTGTATGGGAGGTACCAGAAGGGGCGTGGCTAAACTTCCAATTTTTTTCCCAAAACTTTATCCTGTAATAGCTTTACTAAGTACAGAATTCGGGTACGATCCCGTTGGGTGTATTGATATTATAACTCGATTTATAAAGTGGGCGGAATGATGTTTTTGTAATTTCAAGACATTTGGTTGCGTCTTTCGAAAGTTATCGTGCGAAGCAGCCGGACAGACAGACAGACAGACAGACAGGCAGGCAGGCAGGCAGACAGACAGACAGACAGACAGACAGACAGACAGACAGACAGACAGACAGACAGACAGACAGACAGACAGACAGACAGACAGACAGACAGACAGACAGACAGACAGACAGACAGACAGACAGACAGACAGACAGACAGACAGACAGACAGACAGACAGACAGACAGACAGACAGACAGACAGACAGACAGACAGACAGACAGACAGACAGACAGACAGACAGACAGACAGACAGACAGACAGACAGACAGACAGACAGACAGACAGACAGACAGACAGACAGACAGACAGACAGACAGACAGACAGACAGACAGACAGACAGACAGACAGACAGACAGACAGACAGACAGACAGACAGACAGACAGACAGACAGACAGACAGACAGACAGACAGACAGACAGACAGACAGACAGACAGACAGACAGACAGACAGACAGACAGACAGACAGACAGACAGACAGACAGACAGACAGACAGACAGACAGACAGACAGACAGACAGACAGACAGACAGACAGACAGACAGACAGACAGACAGACAGACAGACAGACAGACAGACAGACAGACAGACAGACAGACAGACAGACAGACAGACAGACAGACAGACAGACAGACAGACAGACAGACAGACAGACAGACAGACAGACAGACAGACAGACAGACAGACAGACAGACAGACAGACAGACAGACAGACAGACAGACAGACAGACAGACAGACAGACAGACAGACAGACAGACAGACAGACAGACAGACAGACAGACAGACAGACAGACAGACAGACAGACAGACAGACAGACAGACAGACAGACAGACAGACAGACAGACAGACAGACAGACAGACAGACAGACAGACAGACAGACAGACAGACAGACAGACAGACAGACAGACAGACAGACAGACAGACAGACAGACAGACAGACAGACAGACAGACAGACAGACAGACAGACAGACAGACAGACAGACAGACAGACAGACAGACAGACAGACAGACAGACAGACAGACAGACAGACAGACAGACAGACAGACAGACAGACAGACAGACAGACAGACAGACAGACAGACAGACAGACAGACAGACAGACAGACAGACAGACAGACAGACAGACAGACAGACAGACAGACAGACAGACAGACAGACAGACATGGCTCAAACGACTTAAAAAGTCTTGAATCGGATTTGGTTCAAAGAAATCTAGGGTCTAAAGTCACTCCTTATATGTGTTACACTTTTGGGTCGTATCAAATGATATATACCTTCATCCCTAAGGGTGATGGTATAAAAAGAACTTGACGTTTGGTGAGGTTCACATTCAACATCCGCCCTTACAATTTGACCACCATTTATAAAAAGTCAAAAAGTTTTCACATGTGTGTGGTAAACGCAACTTTAACTTTGGAAAAAAAATCTCACACATCCCTTAACGAAAAGCGTGAAGCGACTATACTAACCTGAACTTAAAAAAAACATGACTGCCGTGGGTACATTTTAATATTTCAGACCAAAAGAAATACAACATGTTTAAAGAAACAATTCTGCCTCTTCCCCCTAGATTTCATTTTATTTCATGTATTCGTGTATTGCCATCGGGAGTATGCATATTGCCTGCAAAGTTTTATCCATTTGCATTGAGTAGAAGGCAGCCAAAAAAGCATTTGCCAAAAAAAAAATTTGGGCACCCTAAATTTCATCCTGAATACGCTCATGTATTCGTGTATTGTCATCGGGAATATGCATGCCTGCAAAGTTTCATCCATTTGCTATGAGTAAAAAGTGGTTAAATTAACGCTACAAGATTTGACGACCCAAAAAAAATGTTCTCGCTCAATTAAATATTGTGTCCTTAATAGATTTCCCTTAGTCGACGGCAGTTTATGAACTACAAATTCGTTGCTTGCAATGAATGCCGCAATAAACTTTACTTGGTTGATTAAAACTTTAAGAAGCTTCTGGCAGCCAGCAGGAAGAGACCAGCAAGAAAATGTCCATTCGCCCTAAAGGTATTTCAAAGTTAAATTCCTCAATAAACGAAGTGAATGTCGTATGGGTACAATAACTTTGTTATTCCTTTCCTTGTTATACTAAATTCTCAGCAAACAACTTTGCTCCAATGGCGGACGACAGAGGAAATGTATTTAGTCATAAAATTCTCAAAACTAACAATCAACATAGTATAAAGAATGCATCCTCCTGCCTCAGTATACAGCAGTTCGTTCGGGTACATCATCATCCGCTGTTGTATGAACGACCGAACGCCTGTAAAAATGGCTGCAAGCGCCAAATTGAATGACTTTGAAAATGCGTTAACTATCCATGCGAATATTTAACAATTCATCGCATGGAGAATGCCTTTCATTGTATAAGTAACGATACCAAAGAGTTTGTCAGTGTGTGTATGTTTACTGCAACTACTACTACCCATGTTGATGTTGCAACATGACCAGTGTGTCAAATGGTTACTAAAGCATTTACAGGCACTAACTTGCCATTTTAGCCAATTGTTGCATAGCGCACGTCTGCTCCTAACATGTGCTTTCGAATGTTTATAAACTGGGTAGTGCAATATTTGGCTCAAATATGTAATTGGCTCAATGCCAATAGGCAAATGCAGTCATTGAAGTGAAAGAATGGCAAAAGTGTAGAGAGAAATCAAGCAATAAATTAAGGTGCTATAAAGTTGGTGTTCCGTCTTGTAGATTTTGGAAATTCAATCACAATAGCTATAAAATATGAGTTACAAAACGTGCCAGAGAGAGATTGCAGGCATATTAATATGTTGCTATGTTCGTATATGAGGTTTCACCGAGTGTGTTAAGTGATCCACTTCAATTCTTATTGTTCATTCTCAGTGTGCTATAGAGCCGGTGGGCAGCACCAAACATTTTCCTAAAGTTTAGCCTAGTATGGTCAAGCTTTTACATCATTTGTACTCAGTTCCAAGTTTAGTTTGCCCCCATGGTAGTATCACCCTGTTTTCTATCCTCAAAACTACATGTCTTAATTTCTCCACATACTCTCATTCTTGTTAATACCAAGAATTGTACCATCACATACATTCTCATACCTTCCACCACACAAACTATGACATTGAACGAACATATAATAAAAATTCTTTATGGTTTGATCAATACGATTGTAGCAACATGTCGGCACGTTTCGACTTTACCCCACACGTTGCAAATTTTTAAAGACCAATAAATGTCATGCATTTTTCATTACACTGTTAGCTTTGAACGAAGAAACAAAAAAAAAAAAGCAAAAGGATAAGTAAACTATACTTAAATGTTAACAATGTGGCAGCTTTTAAACTTTAACTGACCAACAACATTCAACTCAACTGCACTATACCGAGAAAGTGAACTTGGGCCGAAAATTGACCAAGGAAACGGGTCCAAGTTGTTGCATATGAGTGTTAAATAAACCCAACTATGCCTGGGTTAAGAAAACAGTAGGAGAGGAGTATTAAATAAGGATCACCTTAAATGTTTTCTTACGATGCAGTTGTTGCTGCTGCTACTGTTGTCTTTAATTGTTTACTCGGCTTTTCGTTTTCAATTCTTGGGCTCTTTATATCTCTTCAGACAACATTAAGGCTATACTTTTGTTCTTGTTGTTTTTCTTTACAAGTAGAATAACAGCTTAAAGTAGGAATGAGCTTAAAAAGGGAAACATTGTGAGGTGTCATTGTGTGCGTTGAAAATCTTGGTAGGAACAACATTTCATCCAGCATTTTCATGTAAATGCTGTTGCTGGCGACAAGGGGATTATTAAAAATGGTAGTCGCATAGTTCATATGTGATCAATAAATAATTATAATGTAGTAAACCTTAGCAATAAAAATTGATTATGTACATACTACATCATCATAAAATTTTTGATTATTTTTTTTTATCATATTTTTGAAGACATTAAAGAGATTATGTATATACTAGCTGACCCGGCAAACTTTGTTCTGCCATACAACTTCTGACGGCGAACTTCGTCTCGCTCCAATTTAACGCCTTCGCATAACCTCCAGAGTAATATTAAAACACATATAGTTCAAATTTTAATGTGAGTTGATTTGAATTTAATCGAAATCAGTGAAAAGAGGTCTGATAAACAATGTTTTTCGATTTGTTTTCCTGAGCTAAAACAAACAATGAAGACAGTTTTCCAACACGCGAAAAACTGAGAAATTCGAGGTTGATCCCACAAACTTCCAATGATTTGTCTTGCGATTTATTGATTGTCATCGCAAAAAATCGAATGGGGAATTCAATTCGCTGGAATTGGAAGAAAAAATCGGTTGGAATAATAGAAATTCGAGGTATAAGGACTTCCTCTCCTTTGAAAAAATTTGACGGGAACGTCATCAATCCAGTTGAAACATCAACAGGAATTTGGCCATTACAAAGCGCCAGTAGATATTTTGAAAATGCAGTAGCCGATGGGTCGTTTTGCAAAGTGACTCTCATTTTCGTAGTTAACTTCAACTCCTTGTCATTCCGCCACAAAGACATTAATTTCATCAGCAGCAGTAGATTTTGGGATGGCGGGAGGCGTTTGACGAAAATCTTCCTACAGAAATATTATAGCCCCACCAAATCGTTTCGAATCACCTCATAAATCGTTCATTTTTATATTCTCGCAACAATTTCGCTGTCGCCGAACTTCTGGATATTGTGCCCAATGGCTTGTCAACTGTTAGAAGATTCATCGGCAACTTCAAAGCGGAGTGTGCAGTTCGACCGCCTTTGCAACAGCTAAGTTATTTGCGATCGATACGCATAAAAATTATTTGAGCTAACCTTTTAATTCGTTTCTTTTCCTGATGACTTGTAAACAAACCTGTCGTTGTATTGACCATCTTTAAATTGTGGTGATATTCACCCTCTCCACGGCAGAACATCAACGGGTATTGCAGTGCATCATATGACCGATGAGTCTACCGACGCTTGAGAACAATATCGTGTGATTCCACATTCTCACCCTGCAATAGCTGTGAAGCCGTCGATATTAACATGAACAACTTTAAATGCAGTTATCTCCTAACAAAAATGTTCGATCGCAAAAAGGATTCAGTTGGGACCTCATCTTAAAATAGATTGGGATCTCACCTCGAAATGAGTAGCAGCATAAGCCGGGAGTTTCCGATTGTAACATCAATGCATTGCAATGCTGTCATACGACAGACAATGAACCGATATCAACGCAGCGAAGTTCTTTGTAGGCGATTGTGCAATCGTATTCAAAAGCAGCGCGATTCAAGTCTATATTTACGACTGGTCTTCTTCTAGTAACATTTAGTCGAATTTGAGGTGGTGATTGTACAGCGACTGTGCAATATGGGCACGTCTCCATTCATTTTTTTGGCACGTTCCTTTTGCGTTTGATTATTACGGAAGTTCTGACTAATTATAGCATGACGCGTACGTCGTCCAAAATTTGATTGTCTAATAGGAGGCATTAGTCTAGTAAATAACTCTCCCTAAAAACAACCATGTCCTATTCGAAAAATCCAAATTTTTCGAGTTTTCCAACAAAATTTTTCTATTTTTCCATTTGAAAAGTCATTCGCAATTATTGCACACAAAATTCCATACAAAAAGCAATTTTCAGTTATTCCAAATTCCCGGCTTTTCCGGAAGATTTTCCCAAAATCTTCTCTCACATAAACCTTATCCTGACAATTGCGAACATCTGAAAAAAAATTCAGCAAAATCGGTCCAGCCGTTCTCAATTGATAAATTACTATATGAATTACTATTACACCATTTTTATATATATAGAATATTATTTATCTCGTTAAATTTTCCAACCAATATCAAAATGATCAAATCATGCGAAAACTGCAAAATTTCGTCGATAAAAAAAATCAAATTTTTTCCCTCTTCCGAAATTTTCCGAGTTTTTCGCTAATAACTTTCTTTTTTTGCATTCGCAAATCCATTTCGTATCAATTGCACTCAAAATTCCCGGCTTTTCGTAAGGATTTCCCCAAATTTTGTGGCATAAAAAATTCATGCAAATATTGAAAAAAAATAGAGCAAACTGGGCCAACGTTCTCTTTTGATAAATTACTATACATCTTTGCCACCATTTTTATATACATATATAGATATTTCACAGCAACACAACGAAATTTGCACCTTTACGTCGTCCGAAATCATCAAATCAAGCGATACAATGGAAGATTTCGTCGAAGACATCCAAATCTTTCGATTTTTTTCTGGAATTTCCCGAGTATTCCAGTTTTTTCTATTTTTCCATTCGAAAAGTCATAATTGTTCGAAATTGTTCACATTTACATCGCCCAAAATTACCAAAACATACGATGCAAAACATTTGCACTTTCCATAAAATTTTCTATTTTTCCATTCGAAACCGACAAAAATTTAATATTCGATTACCTCAAATCAGGCGATGAAATGCAAAATTTTGCCAAAAAAATTCAAATTTTCCGATTTTTTTCGAAATTTTCCGAGTTTTCCACCGAGAATTTATCTATTTTTCCATTCAGAAAGTTGTTTCGGAATAAGTATCCGAAATTTTTCGCAAGTTACATCGTTTAAAACTATCAAATCGTACGACAAAAAGCAAAATTTCGTCGAAAAATAGTATTCAAATTTTTCGAATTTTTCCGGAATTTTCTGAATTTTCCAACAAATTTTTTTTATTTTGCCATTCGAAAAACCATTCGTAACAATTCCCCCCAAATTCCATACAAAAAAGCAATTTTCAGTTTTTTCAATTTTCCGGATTTTCCGGAGAAATTTCCCAAAATTTTCTTTTACATAAACCTTCTCCTCGCAATTACGAACAACTGAAAAAAAATTTCAGCAAAATCGGTCCAGCCGTTCTCAATTGATGAATTACTATACATTTTTGCCATCATTTTTATATATATAGATTATATTTGATTTCTACGGCTCCAAGTTGGAACAACGGGCCGTAACAAAAGTCTTCCATCGGGATCTATCTTGCGTCATCAGTTTTATTTCCAGTTTCTTTAATTTCGAATACTAGTAACCTCATCCATATCTTGGCTGGTCTGTCCGTCTTTTGCTGCCTTGAGAGTTCTAATCAATTACTATCTTAGAAACATCGTTCTGGGTCGTCTCATAAGATCTCCAATCCAGCTCCATTTTCTCTTCGTAGTTTCATTGCGGTTGGTGCTTCTCAAGTTCTTTGACAGAGGTCCCGATTAGAAACTACATTTGGCCAAACAAGTTTCAATATATCTCGCAGGAAACGATTGCAAAAATCTTTCAGTAATTGTATGTCACCTGTTATGCAATGACTCACAGCCACATTTCAAAAGAAAATGCGGAGCTTAGTTTTAAGATGTATTAAGGAGATTCCCATACTTTATTTTAGTGCTCCAAAAGACTTACTTAAAACTTAATTTCCCTTTACATCCCATGAATGAGGTATGGAATAGCTTCTCGCGTTGTTGTGAATTAACATGCTCTCTATTTTTAGATTCACAAATAAAGGCACCTACTTGTTTATCGACGTATACGAACGGCTCCAAAATACTGATTTGTCTTTTTTATGCGATTTGCAATATAATGCTCCCCAGATAGAAACAAAAGACTAAACATCTTCCAGTGCTGTATTGTTGACAATGAACTAGGAGGGATTATTCGTGTTGATGCGTAAAACCGTTGTTTGCCGATATTAATGTGCAGTCCAACATTGAATGCTATATGGTGCACTTGATTCAATTTGTCTGTTATATTAGAATATCTCCAGATCTTCCAGTCGATCATTCATATCCCATTGAGTGTTAAATAACAATGGTGCTTAAATACATCCCCGCCATACTCTAGTAGTTACACCAGTTGAGTCGCCCAACAAGCGTTCATGCAGCACTCGATTTGTTGAAATTTTAATGCTGACCTCTTATGTAGTCGATTAATTCAGGTTAAATTCCTATTCCTTGGAGTGCGTGTCAGATTCCCTGATGATAGAGAGTTTCAAGTGCTTTCGCAAAGTCTATGAAAATAAGATATAGTGGTGATCGCTATTCCACAAAGATTCATAGACTGTTTTTATGATCAATGCAAGATCGGTGTCTTCTAAAACCGGATTGTTCAATGCGAAGATCTGGATGATTATTGTTGTGTTGTGTTATACTTGTCCAGTTTTGGCATTCTGGCAGCTTAATTATGACTCCCTCACTCAGTTATTATCACCATCACCCTTAGGGATGAGGGTATATATCATTTGATACGTTCCAAAAGTGGTTTCTTTGAACCAAATTCGATTCGTGACTTGATTCATGATTTGAGCAATGTCCGTCTGTCTGTCTGGCTTTCGGCTGGTGCGAACGATAACTTTCGAAAGACGCAACCAAATGTTTTGAAATTTTGCACCTCCCATACAAATACATCATTCCGCCCACTTTAAAAATCGAGTAATAATATCAACGGGATCGTAACCAAATTCTGTATTTAGTAAAGCTATAACAGGACCGGCCGTGGCATAGTGGTTAGAACACGCGACTACCATGCGGGAGATCCGGGATCTTGGCTCCAGTCATCTTAAACAAAAAAAATTCTTTCATTTCGGCTAGCCTCGAATGTTGTCGACAGCAACTTCGCAGTATTAGTGTCGAGTCAATCGGCATATCTAGTAAGAGCTTCTCAAACAGTGACGTTCGCATTCGTCGATAAACAAGTAGGTGCCGTTAGTTGTGAAGCTAAAAATAGAAAGCGTGTTAATTCACAACAACGCGAGAAGCTATCCCATACCTCATTCATGGGGTGTAAAGGGAAATTAAGTTTATTTTTTTTATAACAGGATAAAGTTTACCCTTGTGGTACCTCCCATACAAATGTACCTTTCCGCTATAGCAGGATAGAGTTTTGGAGAAAAAAAACTGGAAGTCTAGCCACGCCCCATCTGGTACCTCCCATACCCATCTGGTACTACGCACTTTAGAATTCGATTAATATTATTAATAGACCCAACGCGATCGTGCCAAATTCTGTTTAAGTTATTAAAGATAAAGCAGGAAAAGGTTTTGAGAAAAAATCTGGAAGTCAAGATACACCCCTTCTGGTACCCCCCATACAAATGGACACCGACTTCTATTTCTTAGGGGCTAGTAATATTCCGTGCAATCTTTAAAATTTTCAGAAGAAGCCCCTAATAAAATTACTTTAAAATACAACCCCAAATGTCACTCTAACAACAATTGAGGCATAACTTTGTATATCTTCCCCTAGTCCTCCATTCAACGTACAAATTATAACAATATAAGAATGTAAATAAATAATTACTGTGAATATGCAATTCATTTGGTTTTTTTTATCAGCAGTTTCCTTGCAAGAATATAATAACAAATATTTTAATACAAAGGCAAAAGCTTAAGGCTGCATTCATCCACTACCAGTTTTGTGATGTTTTCACAGAATTTTCACTTGTTTCTCATTTCTGTTGCTATTCTTACATAATTTTCCGGCATAATTTTGAGTACACAAAAGTGTGTTGTACTCTTTCTGTTGCTGCTGCGGCTGCTGTTGTATCTAAAGATGCTACAATAATAATACAAAGCACAAACACACCCACACACATTCCTTTATACAGTGACTCTATACTGTGAGAATTTCTTAATAAAAAATGAATATTAAAAGAATAAATTGCCGAAAGCTATAATAAACCAGTACAGAAATTTCAGTCAGGTAAACTGACTGATAAATACCATCACCCAATATAAGATATTGTTGAAGTCTTGAGTATGTATGTATCTTATGTATAATTTTTCCCCTGCTTGTGGTGCAAAATCGTCCAAAACTTTACTTATATGTGTAGGGGGTATAAGTGCCGGTTTGGAATTTATGTGAGAGATATTAATTTTTCAAAAAAAAATAATTTTGATTGGGGGTACCACAAGGGGTGAACCGAAACAGTCCTTATTCATTCCAAACTCAAATTTTCATACGTACAACTTACGAATAATTTGACTGAATTCAGTGCACTTACAAAAAAAGATATGTATGTAAGACTATAGGGGTGAGTTCGGTCCTTTGTGTGGGAGGTACCAGAAGGGGTGTGTCAAATAGTAAGGTTTTCTGAGGTTTCGCCTCCTATCACAATATAAATTAACCGACTAATTTTCATTACCCCCCAAGGGTCCGTTTGGAAGTTATAGGAAAAATATTAATTTTCCAAAAATAGGTAATTTTGTATGGGAGGTACCAGAAGGCGTGAACTGATATAGTCCATATTCATACCTGAGTCTAATTTTTATAAGCAAACATCATACGCAAAATTTGAGTGATCTCAGTTTACTTACAAAAAAGATATGTATGTAAAACTATATGGGTCAGTTCGGTCATTTGTATGGGAGGTACCAGAAGGGGTGTGTCAAATAGTTAGGTTCTCTGAGGTTTCGCCTCCTATCACAACATTAATTTATCGACCAATGTTCATAACCCCCCAAGTGACTGTTTTGAAGTTATTGGAGAAATATATAATTTCCAAAAATAGGTCATTTTGTATGGGAGGTACCAGAAGGCGTGAACCGATATAGTCCATATTCATACCTGAGTCTAATATTTATAAGCAAACATCATACGCAAAATTTGAGTGATCTAAGTTTACTTGCAAAAAAGATATGTATGTAAAACTATAAGGGTCAATTCGGTCATTTGTATGGGAGGTACCAGAATGGGTGGGGCACAGGTTTCGGTTTTCTTAGGGTTTGTCTACTTTTGCAAGATAAATAAACTGACCAAATTCAAACATCCTCCGGTTGTCCGTTTGGAAGTTATGGAAGAAATATTAATTTTCCAAAAATAGGTAATTTTGTATGGGAGGTACCAGAAGGGGTGGGGCTATTCAGCCCATTTACAATCCCATAAGTTCGTTTTGAAAAATATTGATACTGGTAAATTTTCATACCGATCCGTTAAGGTTTACTCGAGTTATCCTGCTGACCAGCCATCCAGCCAGCCAGCCAGCCAGCCAGCCAGCCTGCCTGCCAGCCAGCCAGCCAGCCAGCCAGCCAGACAGACGGACATAGCTCATTCTTCTTAAAAAGTTCTGAAACGAATTTGGTCTTAAGATACTTGGGGTCTAACTCGTCTCCTTTAATGCGTTACACTTTTTTTCGTATCAAATGATATATACCCTCATCCCTAAGGGTGATGGTATAAATATATTGTATTCCATTCATATTCCATAACTAGCAAGGTGACCAGTAGGAGTAACAGGAAGGTAACAGCAACTTTTTTGTTGCCCACTTTAAGAATAAGAATAATTTGGAAGAAAAAGAAAATCTCTTACTCTATTATGCTGTATTTGCAGTATATGAAGAAAAGTTCTATAAGATTTTTCCAAGGACTTGCTATTGTTTTATTAGGTAAGTATGACATTTTTAATTCTGCATCTGTGTGTAGTGCATAAGTAATATTTATTTAACTCTTAAGACAAAAGGGATATTATTTCGAAATTGAAATAAGGAATTAAGGAGAATCATATTCAAAATGAAAAGGAAAAATTAGGGAGAATGTCGAAAGCAAGGAAAAAAAGTAAATTACACTATGACACAATTTGATGGTCATGGTCTCGGGGGTGAACCAAACCAATATCAAACGATAGCATTTGACCTTAGTAACAAAACCCTAAACTCCATTTTGCCCCACTACGTCACAATATTTTTTTACAGTGGTTTAAAGTTTGATTTTTTTGGTCAAAAGTTGAATCAATAAATATGAAAAATCATCAGTAAAAATACATTTGGGGTATTTCATGTCTTCGGAGACCTATATTAAAACAATCAGGGGCATATTTTCTCGGAACATTTTAGCCCTCTAGCTCCCACCTGTATGGTACATTTTTGGCCCAATTTTGAAAAACTGTTTAAAAGTCAACTTTGGACAGTGCGTTGCACTGTTTGTTAAAAAATAGATTTTTTAAAATTTCATTAACATTTCATTTTGATTATATTTTGGAACCTTTGACTCGTAGAGGTTATTTGTCTTCGGAGACTCTTAGTGCAATTTTCCGGAGAATATTTCTATCGAAGGTTCTAGTCCTTGACCTCCGTCCAAAGTTGACTTTTAAATAGTTTTTCAAAATTGGGCCAAAAATGTACCATATGGGTGGGAGCAAGAGGGTTAAAATGTTCCGAGAAAATATTCCCCTGATGATTTTAATATAGGTCTCCGAAGACATGAAATACCCCAAACGTATTTTTACAGATGATTTTTCATATTTATTGATTCAACTTTTGATCAAAAAAAATCAAACTTTAAACCACTGTAAAAAAATTTGTGACGTAGTGGAGCAGAATGGAGTTTAGGGTTTTTTTACTGAGGTCAAATGCTAGTCGTTTGATATTGGTTTGGTTCACCCCCGAAAAAGTGTGTTGCACTGTGTTATAATTACGAAAGTATGTTGAACAATTGCAACTCCTTAAAGCAGTTAAATGAATGGGAGTGTGAAGACAAGTTCGTTTATAAAACAATAGAGGCTTTATAATTCAAAAGAATATAGGGTAGTGAAAGTTGTTTTTTATATTAAACAGGTTTTTAAAATACACATTTTACATTAGGGTGTCCCGATATACGAATTTTTTTAGTGTATTTTGTCCAAAAAAAAGGTTCGAAATTATTCGCAAATTTTTTGTCAAAAGTTGAGCAATGTGGTGTAGATTAAGGGAATAAAACAACTTATATTTTTGAAGAGTAATTTTGACCACGACAGCGTTTTAATGTTTGAACAATTAATTATGCTTTTGAAATTACTTGTTTCAAACATTCAAAAACAGTGGTCGACTAAAATTACTCTACAATAATTTCCCTTTACACCCCATGAATGAGATATGGGCTAGCTTCTCGCGTTGTTGTGAAATAACAAGCTATATGTTTTTAGATTCACAACTAACGGCACCCACTGGTTTATCGACGAATGCGAACGTCATTGTTTTGCGAAGCTTTTACTCGACATGCCGATTGACTCGACACTATACTGCGAAGTTGCTGTCGACAACATCGATGGCCGGCAATGAAAGAAAAATGTAGACGACTGATGCCAGAAGTCGAACCTGTGATCTCCAGCATAGTAATCGCATGTTCATACCATCGTGCCACGGCCGGTTCCAACAAAACCTCTTACTGTGATTAATTGTGTACTTCATAAAATGTTACTAAGCTTATATACATAACAAAGGATGCACAGCTCAAGAATATATATTAAATTTCCGCTGCGCAATGATAACACTTGTCAAATTTCAAGCGAAATATTTCCCATTCCCATTCTCTCCCCTGCAAATCTTGTTATATTAATGGGTAGTTTCTGCTTAAACCTTAAACAGTTACATGCAATTTGCCAATTTCATTTATGAAGTTTATTTACAGTTTTCTTCCCATTCTTGTTTTCTCTTTCCCTCTCTAAATTTGCTTCATAGCAATTTATTCAAATGGTTTCCCATTCATTGGATATAATTTGTAGTAACCAATATTTTGCACTCGAAAGGAAGTTCTGGTTCTGAATGTTTATCTTTAACTAAATCTAAATAAAAAAGTGGGATGACATACACAACCTCCCATACACTATGAGAGGTATTGCATCCTGTGTCTTCAATAAACCGTGTAATGTTTTTTTTTGCATTTATGTTGTCGTTGCAAGGACCTTGTATTTTGTCATTCGCTATTGCTTCATCGTGGTCTATGCTCGCAGATATTGCATGGTGTTTTTTGTGTAAGACATTTCTTACTTGCAGGTATTTATCTACATTCATATAACTTAATTTTTTTGTATATTGCATTTTGGCAAAATGAGGAAAACCCAAGAAATATAATGACGTCAAGGGTTTTTTGTGGAAACTTTACAATTCCACGTTTTCACTTGTTACCGTGGTTGTTTTTCGGGGAAAGGCACAATTCTTTTTCACGAGCGCATAAAGTGTTATTTTAGCCTGATGTGCAAATGTATTGTTATGAAAGCTATTGAGGTAATGATGGAACATAATGAAATGTTGAACGTTGATCGTCAGCGGAATCAGTAAGCATGTATAGTGAAGGACTTATTATAGCCTGTATACATGCCTGGAAAAGGAAGGCGTATTTGAATGTCAACAAACTGCTTTGAAGGCTGGTTTGCAGGCGTATTTTTACAATGCCTCGTCTTTTCCGCTGCTGGGAAGCTATCGTATGGCAGTAGTATCCCAGCAGCGGAAAAGACGAGGCATTGTAAAAATATGCCTGCAAACATGCCTTCAAAGGCAGTTTGTTGACATTCAAATACGCCTTCCTTTTCCAGGCATGTATACAGGCTATAATAAGTCCTTCACTAAGCCTAACAAAAAATTCCATACCCATGCACATTTCGCTTCTCAAATGAGACCTGTAATGAGGCCTCTTACTAGGGTGAGAAAAGATCCCGCAGACATGCCTCTTTCCCTTCTAAAAACTGGCCTGTGAGCAGCCCTACTGTGTACCCCGCAAAATACCATAGATGTGCACAAAGGGCATGCAAACTCTCTTGCCTTAAACAGGCCTGTTGACAGTCCTATTAGTATAAGGCAGAATTGACGTTCATAGCCATTCACTTGTCACTTCTCCGATTAGCCCTGTTAACAGGCCTCTAAAGGGAAGGAAAGACAGATGCTGTTGTTTATGAAAACCACATGTTTGTTATTTGTCGTACAACAACTATATCACGTGATAGCCGAGTAGGTAGCATGCCCAACTATGAGTACTGAGGTCGCGAGTTCGATTCCCGCTGCTGGAGTTAAAAAAAAAATAGTTATTACAAATTGTAATAAATATTGTATTAAAAATTTAAAAAAAGTAGGAAATCATTTAATATGGAAATAATTCGCATATGTTTTTTTTTATTTAAGTCCTTCTATAAATGCTCTTTTGCAGGCCTGCAAGCTGGTCTGCAGTAGCAATGCCTCATAGAAGGCCCTTGTTATTAGGACTCCAAGCAGGACATACTAGGCATGCCTACTGAAACGCCTTCAATGGGAAAGGGAATGTGCAGGCCTTGCCTGCCTATGACACCCTATGTTAATTTGAAATGAAGACTGCATTTGAAGAGTAGGGCTTCTGACTGCCTTTGCAGGCCTGTAAGAAGGCATGCAAAGCCCCATATTTTGCTGCTGGGTTCCATTTTTACTAACACTACTACGATTCACGTAAGTTGTGAAAACATCACGAAAATGGAAATAGTTGCCTAAACTGTTAAGGTTATTTTTGTATGTTATATACGATAGAATTTTAAAGAGCACATTGTGTGCTGAACTCGGTACACATGAGCATTAAAACGTATGTGCATTTACTATATGAAGATAAACAAGTACACTGACACACGCACATACACATCGATGTGGCCCACAAATGTATGCAGACATATGCATATGAGTTGATTTTCAAACAGAGCTTTGAATATAACAGAGTTATATACATATATATATGTATTGTATATTGAAGATAGGATAGCTTGAAAACAGAGTAGTTCAGATACTGCTCTATTGCAAGTTACGTCGATGCTCTCGTCTTATCTTATTTACCTAAACTAGTAATAAATTTGTTTAATTGGCGAATGTATGTAAGGTGTAAGCTGTACTATTTACTAAATCTTCTTAGGTACATCAAAAATTTGACTTATAAATACACTACTTAATTTTTTATGGGTTTTGTTTTTTGAATTTAAAGCACTTGCAAAAATAAATAAAGTAAAAACTTACGAAATTACTTAGAGGATTCATGTGAAATTATAACGTTCAATGAGTATTCTCATTACCATAATTTCCCTCTTGAAATTCAATAAACTATTTCTTACTTAACTTTGCAAATCACAAAAATACATCTGCTTTAATCTTGTTAAATCTTCTGACACCGCCCATACAAATAACCGAATTGACCCTCACAGTTTAACATACATATCCTTTTTGTAAGTAAACTCAATTCACGAAAACTTTGCGTATGATGTTCGCTTATCAAAATTGGACTCAGGAATTCTGGTAATGTACACGGTAGCATTGGTAGCTCTTGCAATGCTTCTGGCTGAATTTCACTCCAAAATCGACAATTCTGCTTAGTAACGTACCCATAGAGCCAAAAATGAGCTTCGTCGCTGAACAAAATTTTTCGAAATGTGGAAGTGGATCTTCGGCCAACTTTCCAAGAGTCCATTCACCAAAATTTCAATGTTGGGGTAGGTCGTTCGGCTTCAATTCTTGCACCAGCTGTATTTTAAAAGGCTTCACACCTAAATCCTTCCGCAAAATTTTCCACGTTGTTGAGTAACAAAGGCCCAATTGCTGCGAACGGCGACGAATCGATAATTGATGGTCATCATTAACACTGGCCGACACAGCTGCGATATTTTATTCACTTCGCACTCTACGTAAGCGTGTTGGTGGTTTAATGTCCAACAATGTAAATTTGGTGCGAAATTTAGTCACACTAGCCCGAATAGCCGCTTGAGTAGTTCGATTAAGCTCATCATAAAATGGAAAAAGCGCGCGATGAACTTTCTTAACAGAGCACGCATTTTTATAATATAATTCAATAATTTGCATGCGTTGTTCGTTTGTATGATGATTCATGGTTAAATTATAGACCAAACTGAAGATGTTTGATAGTGAAACAAAACAAGAAACGTGCGTCAGCTGTTTAAACCAGTTTATTGTAATTAAAAATATAGTAATTTCAATAACTCAAGACTTAAATGTTACATTATATTGGGTGATGGTATTTATCAGTCAGTTTACCTGACTGAAATTTCTGTACTGGTTATAGATATAAATTGTAATAAATTCGTGAAAAATCCCTCACATAATACAGCTTAGCTAGTCATTGCCCCATTCAACTTTTGAAAGTACCGCATGAGACAAGAAAATTAATAATTCTGATTAAGGAAAAATACTCTGCCTTTTATAAAATGATTCGCAAGTATCTCTGTATCTCTTTTTTTAAATAGGTTCGGATCTCTGCTGACTTGCTTACAGAGGGCTGCATTTTTTCAAAATGTAAATTATCTTCAAAAAAATTATACTCCCTGATATTATCCTCTACTTTCAAGCAGGTGCCTTGCCGCATATGTCTTTTATTTCACTTTATCTGTGGTAATAAAGCCATATTGTGTTATTTCCCAATCATATGGGGAACTATAAAGCCATATTGTTCCAATCGAATGTTAAATAATGCCATACGGCGTTATTACCTATGGCCTTGTTGCACAACACCATTAAAGCAATCATCACATATGAACCATGACAGTAACCGAGTTTTTTTTAGCAAGACCATGAGTTTCGGTTTTAGTACGATTGCAGTGAATGTATTGTGAACCGGAAACAAAGTTTTAATATAATGTTGTTTTGTATGTATGCACAGGCAAAAACAAAAACTACCAAAAATATTAAGGAATGGCTTAAGGCTTAACTTAAAACAACTAAAAAGACACACAGCGAACTTACTCACTCACTCACTACCATAAACGAAAAAAAAAATGCAAATGTATGTTAGTGAGGAAACAAATTAACAGGTATCTCTATCACTCAGCCAGTTGGAGATGTACGTTGAGGCAGTTGTGAATGTTGATGATGATGTATGAGAGTTGAGCTCTTATTTTTTTGCCATTTGCATATATTTTTAAAGGTTGGAGGATGTTAGTATAAAGAAGTATTCTAGTTTCGTATTACTAAATTAAATTTTCGCTTGAGGTTGTTTTATACTATAGAAAATTCAAGGTTTTGCGTAAAATAAATCACTTACATAATTTACCGAATATATACGAATGGGAATATGCCTAAGTTTATGTTTGAAAGAAAGTTGAAAATGCTTCAGTTAATATGGTAAAAGATGGAAAAGAAAAATGTATAATGTGTAATACAAAAATACTACAGTTATTTAAAATATTTTTTTTAAGCTGTAAATAAAATCATTAACATTTGTATCAACGGCAAGATACCTAGGTATGTTTTGCGTTTTAAAAACGCTGTAGCTCTGAACTGGATAATTTGGTTGACTTGAAATTTCGGTGATCTCCTAGCCAAAATTGTTTTACGCAATAGTCCCAATTTTGGTAAGGATTGGATAACTCGTTTGGAAGTTAAAGCCCACTTACAAAGTTGCACCCTTACGACAACAAAATCCATATCTGGGTATGTTTAGAAAAATACATGCAAGTATGATGATATAATTAAAAAGTATAGTTTATTTTGAGTAAATTTGGGTAGATGTCAGATATGTTGGCATCCTCTTCCTCAGATTCCTAGAAGTCGTCCTCATCTGTTGCTACCGAGTAACTGATCTAGAGTCTTCGTTGACAGATGGACACGCCGTTTTATTGTTGCCGATGTTGGAGCTCCCTTGTGCTGAAGGCTTCTTTCGATCGTTGATTTTGTATACACGCAGGAAGATGTAGTCAAATCCATAGAGCTCCCTCCTTTGTGTCTCTCAAAGTTTAAAAAGTGGAGTCTTTCACCGCTTCAGTGCCCCTAACTACTATCCAATCATGTGTGGGAAGTCAATGATTACTGTATTGAATAATTGACAGGATTTCCATAGGGTCGAAGGGTTTAGCGCACCAGGCCAAACTTCCTCGAGTCGATTCTTACAGTTGAACTGAGCATTCAACAGCACAAGCAACGAGTTTAATGTGTCCCCGACACCTGTCCACATCATGACATTGCGGCGGTGATCCGGATCGCTCTCGAACGAATTTTAGGATCGTCGCAGTAAGGGAAACGACAACTGATTTCTAATTTCTTGGGGAAAAAGTGCCGTCACTGTTATTACGATCTATGTTTGCGCTGATAAGGTGACATCCTTAGCGACATCCTTATACGATCTTTGTAGTGTCCGTGCAGCATTAAATTTGGATATTTTGGATCATGAAAGGTATCAACCGCTGCCATTTAGGCGCTACATCAGATGACTTCCATTTTGATTTGTCATCCTCCGCAGTAGGTACGCTACCTTTTAAATCCTCGATGTGGGATTGTGTCCACTGGAGAGAAATCTGTTCCTGCTCTTGCTTTCTGCTCTTTTCATACTCGGAATTCCTGGTAGTGAAGGCCATTCTGGAAGATGTTTGGTGTCTACGGGGAATAGTAGAGGAAGTTAAGGCCGTTGAGGCCGAGAGAGGTGCATCGGACGGAATCGAAGCACTAATAAAGGCACTAATAAAGCTGAATTTGCTGCCAACTGGAGGCTTGCTGCTTGGGAGCCTTTGACGTACCTGGTTTCGAAGAACCACTTTGTACCAGGCTTGGATTATGACTGTCTTTTGGCTGTGTCGGTTTGGTTTTTGGCACACTAGTAGCAGATCAACTAGCGGATCATCAACCGCTCACTATGAAGACAGACGTTGAATGATTTTATGTACCGGACCGACGTTGTATGGCAACGGATTTTGATTACTTTTCCAAGAAACCCATTATTTGTGCATTAAAATAGAATATATCTCTAAATTCCAACAAACAAGTTAGATATGAAAATTTTTAGGGTATACAAAACATACGATTATACCCAGGCATATTGCTGTTGACGTACGTAAAACAGTTTTGCTGTTGACATACGGGTTAACGAAAGTAAATGTGGTAGCATATGAGCAATTATGAGTAGCATACATTTATAAAAATTCGAACTACTACATATGTTAGTATCCGTTTTTCATTGTATGAAATATTATCTTTTCATTTGAAAAAAATTTGAAACCCTTGAAAGCAGAACCTACATTCACCATTTGCAATATTAATATTGAAAAGAATTTAATAACAAAATAAACTAAACAGATAAAAAATATTATGATAAAATTTTGTGAATGAATATTTACGGAATGGAAAAAGATTTAAGAACTTGACTTACGGTTAATCACCCGGTTTGCGATACTTTCCTTACCTTAAGTTTTATGACCCAGTCAATTCTTAACCATGTAATGAAATCAACGGAACAACGAGCGTTGTTGTACGAATGGATGAAAATGATCAAGCTCGAAATTTCTCGGCGTTGGGGGTGGTAAACAAAAATTCGTTGGCTGAACTAGATTTAGGAGCTGTTATCTCAAATATGGTGCGTAAAACTATTTACGGAGGAGAAAATCTGTTTTACTGTCAAATAAAAAAAGAACGCTATGTCTTCCATACAAAAACTTATAGAGTTCTAAAGCGAGCGTTCTGGGCTCTATATTGCTTTTCGCGGACAAATGGATGGACATATCAAGATTTATACAAACAATTTATTTTTCCTTCCATGAGTCACAAAAAAATTATTTTTGCTAATCACAATATAATCCAAAAACTATAAAATGAGTTTCATATACCTCAAAATACTTTGTTACTCCTTTACAGGAATTTTTTCAAAGAAAACTTTTTATATCCCTTTTTTAAAATTTGTTCCTTCTTTGTTGCATTGTTTTTTGTATATTATGTATATTTTTGTGCTTTCCAACCCCGCTACCCTTTCGTCAATGCACTCGCATCAATGCAACAATCAATGCAATACCTCTGAGCTAAACAAAACCTCCTTGCACAACAATTTTTCATTGCTTTTGCAGAAGAAACCCAGAAACATAACTTCTGCTGTATTTGTTGATATGCAAACTGTTTTTGTTGTGCCTGACTTTCCCATTCTTCGTTACACACATCGATCTTTGCGATAAATCATTTTATTCATCGCTTTATGTATGCAAATAATACCAACATACTGATATTTTCTTTCTTTATGTTCACATTACCATAGACACACGGATTTTTTTTGGTAGTTTGCACGTCTTTGTTCGTTGCTCTAAATTGAAAACTAATAGTAACTTGAGTTCACATGAAGCCTAGTATTGTTTTTGAACATTGCATTACAATTTGAGGGTATTCGATATGAACCTGCATTTCTAAATGCCTGCGCATTTGTATTAACAAAGAACTCTTAAACAAAAGCAACAAACTGCTGCCAATCTACACGGCTGTCCATGACCCGCATTATCTACGGCATTTACAATCAATAAAAGTTTAAGCATCCACAAGTTTCAATACGAAAATAAACAAATGTGAAACCGAACTACCACAGAGAAAAAAATCTCAAAGGAAATCAATAAATAAGAGCCCGTTAGAACAAAAACAAAGAATCAACTGAATGGATTTTTGCGGGCAAATGTGAAGGGTATGTAAAAGCTCTTTACTTGATTTGGGTAGAACATTCTGATACTTTAGTTCTGTTTGTTAATCTATAACGAATGATTCGTTGGAAAGTGCACCCGTATGTGTGTAGATGCTTAAATTTAATAGCAAACAATGTACGCAACAAATTTTAAAATGAAGCGAACTGTGTGTTGACTTTAAGATGAGTAGAATTTCTGATGTCCTATTACAGTACAGAAAAAGCATTGAAATTAGTATATCTTCCAAAGGATGGTTCAGTGCAACACACATCAAATGGTGGATACAATTAAACTAATATTGTTTTACAGAAAATAATTAAAGCTTCTTTAATTATATACGATACGTTCATTATATTGATCCTAGCTATCATAATAAATATATCATATATTGTTCACGGTACGCAGGCTGCATATAAATGCAAACTACATCAGATATCAACATCACTGCAAGAAAAACAACTTAAATTTTCGTACAATGACAAACTTTAAATGCAATTTTAAGCATAAAGATTTATTTTGTGTTCCCTTAAAACAACTTCGGCAGCATCAACAATCAATAAAATACTTTTATCAACAACAATTGTAAACATATAGTAAAAAGTTAAAGAAGAAAAAGAAAATAATTGCAAAGATTTGTGTTCCATGTAAGTGTTGCTTTGTACCAACAAAGTTGTATAATCGTTCCCCGCTTACCCACCCATGTTCTACTAGCACTTGACATTTTCTTATCTGTTTCTGTTTGCACTTTTATTCCGGGAAATGTTGTTGAGAGAGTTTAGTTCCATTTACCCATTTCCCATTCACATACGAACGAGTACACATAAATATATAAATATGATCATCCTACCCTCCTGTGACTAGGATATGGATCTTAGTTGTAGCCTCTTGTTCTTTCTTTCTTTGTGCAATTGTGCAATTGCATTTAACAATGACCAAGAGTTAAATGTGTGTAAGTATTGGTGTCTATGGGAATGGGTGCGTATGTGTTTGCTTTGTAATCTATTCTAAAGAGTTTGCGTTGAGGTAAACGTATCTATGAGCATTGGGAATTGTTCACAGTGGTGTTGGTAGTAGACACAAAGCGTTGACGTGAATAACGCACAGTAGTGTTTAATCATATTTTTTTTTTTAAATATTTCAAGAAGTTTCAAGTGGATAATTGTGTTTGTAAATAATGTTTTTGTAAAATTTTAAATTTTCTTCGAAAGTCGATTGACTTTTAAGATAGTTTGCATTAAGATAGTGCTAGTGAAAACATGATCGTTTATCCAAACCTATCCAAAATTGTACCATTCTCAAGATTGTTTTGGGTTGTCATTTACGAGGGCGACAAACCACGAACCCACAATGTTTTTTTAACAGATAACATCACAAGGATTAATTAAAAATAATTGATAAAAATAAGAAAAAAACAAAAATAAAACAAAATATGACGACTATTCCTTTTCATAATTATCAGTCATTCTTAGCAATAGCGAATAATATTTCAAGGACCTGTAGATGAATAAAAGTTTCACAGAATCCTATAATTGTTTCTGTACTTCTCCATATGCGAGATGTCAGACATTGTTTTTGTAAATTCTTCATACTCTCCCCTTCAGGGCTTAAGGTATATATTGAGGATACAAAATATAATATCTACCTTAAGACGGAATAGGTTTCAAGTTTTTATAATGAAAGTTTTTTTACACGAAAGTTGGTCAACACCATAACTAAAATAAATCTTTACTAATTCTAACGACAATTTTCCTGTATTACTGAAAGGTTTTTCAATAATGTCGGATTGAGTTTGTGGGTTTTTGTTAATTCTTTCTTTATTTAAAATTTATTTAAATTTTTTATCGTTCACCGCTGTTTTTCACGGTGTCACGAATCCGAGTGGTCCAATTTACAATGACACTTCCGCATAGATCCGACTGAGTTCTAGCGATGGGCTGGGTTATGTAGTCTTTACTGGCATAAAGCTGTTACGGATTATTAGCATAGTTTCTGGCAAAAATAAAGAAAACTTTGTTTTATCTTAAGTTAAGAAGTAGATCTGAGCTCAAGGGAAGCCTGTTTAAAATGTCCTGATTGCAGGATTCTCTGAAAAATTTTCTTGCAAAATCCTGCCTGTAAACTCGAAAATATTTGTTTCGAGCCTCTGCTGCCTCTTCGGACAGTTGTCCTACAGGCAGTAACGCATTTTTTATTATTTCTGATCCTTGTATGAGTACTTTATGTAGTGTAGGTGTTATTGGGTGCCAAGCATACAATTTTGCGTATAG
This sequence comes from Muscina levida, assembly GCA_964034835.1. Classification (NCBI taxonomy): domain Eukaryota; kingdom Metazoa; phylum Arthropoda; class Insecta; order Diptera; family Muscidae; genus Muscina; species Muscina levida. Next base: position 40,611 of record CAXIUB010000107.1, on the reverse strand, counting down.
TTCTAAGGTTGTTCTGTGACAACAACAACAATTTAATGACAAATACTCCAAATACTTCCAAACGAAATCGCACAGACGTATTGTTGTAAAGTAATATTTTTTTTGTTATCGCTCCTAAACTGTAATTTTTTTGCATAGGATTTCCTATTACTTCTTGGTTAACTGATCATAAGAAAAAATCATTTATGTTGTTGCTATTTTTAAATAACGTTTTTAATTTTTGATTTTCCAAAGTACGAACATTATTTAACGGTTTTTTTTGGCCATCCGCGATTTTCCGCGGCAAAACTTTTCTGAACTTGTTATATAAGGCCAAAAAGTTTTCATACCAGTCGCAAGACCTGCGAAATCTAACAGGATACCTTAACATCAGCATCAACATTATTTTGGTCCTTACTTGCCGACCATTTAAAAAATTTTTAGGCAAACACATTAAAGAAATTTATAATATTTAAAAACTCCCATGGCAATAGATTCTGAATCCATCGTTATTTTGCAGTTGGGAAAAATTAAACGCTTTAAAATTAATAAAAACTTAACACTACCGTAAAATTGTACAATCAATCATTGAGATCATTGGAGTGTCCCCTACATTTCCCAATCAATTTAACGGTTTTATTTTAAACTTGAGATTTGGGTTTTTGGCCGCCCAGATCATCAAAATTCTTCTATGTGCGATGTTGATTTTGAATAAAACACAAATTATTTATTGTCATTCCTTTTTATTATGATAATATTGGTATGGTTCAATTATGTGTGAAACAAAATATCGGACAACTAGCCGCCGCATCCTCGGCGGCACAACTCCATTTGATGGTCCAAATTTTCAAAGACACTGAGGAATAACTGAGGTTTTATGCCGTTAATGTGCCGAATTATCTCATCCTTTAGGTTTTGAATTGTTGCCGGCTTATCGACGTACACCTTTTCTTTAAAATAACCCCAAAGAAAGAAGTCCAACGGTGTCAAATCACACGATCTCGGCCAATTGACATCGCCACCATATGGGATAATGCGGCCATTGAATTTGTCGCGCAAAAGAGCCATTGTTTCGATAGCAGTGTGGCAAGTGGCACCGTCCTGTTGAAACCACATATCGTCCACATCCATATATTCCAATTCGGGCCATAAAAAGTTCGTTATCATCTCACGATAGCGAACACCATTCACAGTAACTGCCTGACCGGCCTCATTTTGGAAAAAATACGGCCCGATGATGCCGCCAGCCCATAAACCGCACCAAACATTCACTCTTTGTGGGTGCCTTGGTTTTTCGACAATCACTCTTGGACTATCATTTGTCCAAATGCGACAATTCTGCTTATTGACGAATCCACTGAAGTGAAAATGTGCCCCATCACTGAAGATGATCTTCTTCGAAAATTGATCATCCACTGTTGCCATTTTTTGCCACCATTCTGACCATTGGCCACGTTTGGAATGGTCAAGAGGCTTTAGTTCTTGAGTCAATTGCACCTTTTAAGCGTGTAAATGCAAGTTTTTATGCATAATGTTCATCGACGACGAGCGTGACTTTCTCAAAGAGAGAGTTTAATGAAGAATTTAAACGTCAATTGTTTCAGAGGCTTTTAATAGTCTCGACTACTGCGAAGTTGTTGTCTACTATATCAAGGAGCCGACGATCAGATGACTGAGACTGGAATTGAACCCTGATATTCGTGTGTTCTTCCATGTTAGCTTTTGGTCAGATGACTTTTTTTAACAAAAAGTGTGGATGACCGCCCGTTGCATAGTGGTTAGAACAGAACGGCTCCAGTCATCTTCATTTTTCTTTCATTTCCGGCCCCCTCGATGTTGTCGAAAGCGACTGCGCAGTATAAGTGTCGTGATAATCGGCATGAGTTTGGCAAATGCTTTGGTTTTCTCAGAATTTGTTCACTATTGGAAGGTAATTAAACAGAAAAATTTTAAAAAACCTCCATTTGCCCGTTTGGAAGTTATTGAACAAATGTTTTTTTTTTTCAAAAATTGGTAATTCTGTATGGGAGGTACCAGAGATGGTGAGGCTGTTCTCCATATATCTCCAACAGTTGGTCGTAGTTGGTTATCATTTTGGATATTTTTACAGCACAAGGACACACACTTTACATAAATGTTAAATTTAGCTTGGATACGATTGACTGACATTAGTTATAGTCCAAAGATATCAGTATACGCTCTAAATCCATTTATGCTACAACAGCTGAATTCTAACAAATTTTTTTTGGTACACATGAAACGATGGGTCACAAACATATAATTTTAATTTAGTACATACCTTCTCTGAATGAGAAAAAAAGATATTGACTCAATAAAGTATAATTTGTTTGTAATTTGGCTCAACCAACAGAAGTCAAAAAATGCTTCAACATCTTTGCGGCCCATATACTAAAAATGTATTCACTTTGAAGGCTTGTAGTATATCAGGAATGCCCCTAAATGTGGAACCGAAATTAGCAGACGGATATGTCGTTTTATTGTGAATATTTAACCTGCAATAATCCGATCAATTCTACATTGGGGCAAAATTTGGTTAGGAATAGTAAAGTAAGGTTGGATAGACGAGAGTTTTAGGTTATACAACTTGGTTGAGGTTAACGAAATGAAGCATTTCCACTGAGAGCTCGGTATGGAAATCAGCTAGAAAACATTGAATCTCCAGAAACTATGGCCTAATTATAGCAGATCACATTCGGAATACATGGTTGGTTTTTGTGTAGGCGAAATTTAACTGGTCTGTGGAATTCTACTTGGAAACTGCTGTATGAGACAACTAACCGGCAAATGAGATAGATTCTCACCGAATATTCGGCACATGTGCGATAACGAGAAAGAGTATGACACGAAGAAATATTTTCTTTATAATTTTCCCACTCAGGTCCGTAGAAGGCAGACTTACTAAGTAATTTATTAGGTTTCATGCGGTACCTTTCATGGCTGACTTAACCAAAATAAATGGCTAATGTTTACTTTACTATGGCAGTTTCCACGATTTTCACTTTTTTCTTTTTTATAACAATACATCCATTTACACTCAAATTTGTTTAATATCTATATGATTCCACTCTTTTTTTAAATTCTACCTTTTATCTTCCAACAAAACTTCCTTTGCTTGCACTGTACATTATACTACGTACTTTCACTATCGAAACACATGAAGTGTCTTAGGAATATAAATGTTTAAAAAGTTTGCCGATTCTTTGGCAAACAAGAACTTTGTTAAAATCTAAGAAAACAACGCACAAAAAGACAAAAAAATAATACAAAAACTTACATCTTCCAAGTGCTGGTGTTAGTTTAGATCATTTCTGGCGGTAAGATAGAGATGTATATAAGGAATCCAAACGCACGCGGTGTCAATTCCATCCAATAGCATGATTCATCCCCATTCGTCGCCTCCTGCCATCATATAAATGCATTTAATGCCTCTTCTGAGCCATCGCCATTCCTCCTAATACTGTTTTTTGTTCTTTGTCTTTTTTCCTTAGGCATCCGTAGCATGTTTAAATGCAACGAGATGTGGCATTCACTTCACCTGCATGGCAAGTAGTATTTCCTAGCAGGATCTCATCTTTTTTCTGCTTTGTGCTCTTCTCTTTGTAGCTTTTAATGTTTGTGTACTTTGAAGTATTTATACGTAGTTTTTTACTAAAATTTGTTTGTTTTACTTTGTCCGTTTGTACTTCTACGGTAAGTAGATAGTAATGTGTGTGTCCCACTCGAGGGTGATGCGTTGTGTACCTAGAAAGTGTTTGTTTCTACATATTTGTTTGTTTATACATATGAACAGTTGCTTGCATCTTCGAGAGCAACATACATCTCACATTTTTATAAATCGTTACATTAAGTGCATCCTTAGAAAGAAAGCCAAGTTCGTAATTCGTCCCTATATACTAGGCATCCGTCTGATATTCTATGCAACGGATATATGTCTATGTGTACGTAATACAATTGTTTGTTGATGTTGGCCAAAATCTATGTAACTTATTAATGTGCGTTTGTGGTAACTGCAAAGTGTTCTCAGTCATGTAATTGCAAGAAATTACATTATTCTAAAATGGAAAAATATTTTAAGCACAAACAAATAATAAATTGAAATTGTTGTACTTGGAGAATCTAATTCCAGACTGGTAATTTGTCAACTAAGAGATAAGGAACAGTTACAAAAGAACTTAGCAAATCACACATTTAACGAAAAATTGTTCTTATAGTGGACGGGCAGTAAGGAAATTAAATATGTAGACACTGAAATGGAGCAGTAAAACAGGCAGCCAATTAAATTATAATAAAATAAACTAATCAAAAAATAAGCACCAAACGATTATTAAATATTCACACATGAAACAATTTAATGAAGAAATATACTAAGGTCAAATATTTGAACAATTCCCATATTCAAATAGGCATAATTCAAATTAAATAAATCTTCAAATATTTAAATAATGGAATATTTAAATATCCAGACATTTAAATATACAACTATTTCCAAATTAAAACATCCAAAGTAACTCAAATTTTAAATAGCGTTTATGATGAATTACGAATTTGACGAATTTTTCATCCTTTCGTTTGTTTTTATAGATTGCTCAGTGGTATAATTCTCTCTTGCTGTGATATATGATTCGCTTTTCATTTACAGTGACCTCTTTCTATAAAAGTACCTACTAATCTCATGCTAATAAAGAACATACATAGTAAATGTATTTTTGAAGTTGTTTCTCATAGCGACAAGAAAAACATATCAGCACAGTACAAATGCCATGCAACTCACAATCTCATAATCATTATGTGCCTCACACTCATACCCTTCGTACATGTGAAGACAAGAAATGAAAACATGAAAAATTAAATCTTTTCAGAAATTCATGACATTCCTCAAAAATCATGTGAACTTTTTCTTCCCTAGTTTCCCCTTTTTTCATTTGGTGAAAATATTCACCAAATGTTTTATTGACTTGCTGTGTGCTTTGAGGATACTATCTTCGCACCGGTGGGCAGAGTTTCTCATTTAAATTGAGTAACTTTCTTCCCTTAACCCTTATCCTGTACTTAAAAAAAATTACGTATACTGTATTTATGGGCCATTTTTGCCCAATACATATTTATATGAATATTAAAATTTTTAGCAATAGTTCGACCGTTTTTAAAAGATATTATGCTATTACAATGATTTTTCACACAAATTTTGCACATTTGGAACATTTTCTAAGTATTTTGTACTTTTTGAATATTTGGGTTATACATAGCAACGGTCGCTTGTAGGGTTTGTATTTTGCAGTTCACTTGTTGCAGCAGGATTTAAACTGCGTACGATTACTTTAGCTGAATTGCTGGAAGAAATATGATCTCGCCGAAATATTTTCTGTTGAACAAGAGGCCTGGCTAATTCTTTCAAAAATATAAGACGTCAGAAATTATTATTCTAATTCCAGTCTTGATTTATTGAAGTAAATAAATAATATGCGTTGTATTTTGTAAAGTCCAAAATGTTGTGGAATAGGGTTGAGAGCCATCGATTAGATCTGCGCCTGCAAGTGCAATTCCTGGCCAATTAATTTATCAATTGCTGACTTCGTGTCATGGCGATAGTATGATATAATGTGCTTACTAAAATAACAAACCTATTTTCTTGTTTACGAGAACAAATGCGAAAATTGTTGTCTTATTTTCTTTATCGAGAAGAATTGGGGAATTCGGTCTGGAGAACCATAATAAGGTTTCGTCTGAGTAGTTAATTTCGAAATCCTTAGGATGTAAGCAAACTGTTGCATACAACTTTTCGTCAAATCTTTAACTAAATCCAAAACAAATATCTTGTTCCGGCTTTCAATTTACAGCTTTATGTGTATGGGTTTGCTTGCAACAACCATAATTTATCTGAACGTCACATAGAGCCCGAATTATTATCCCATATTTGCCGGGCTTAGAGGGTATATATTCCATGAAAGGGCTACGTTCACGGTATGTTACTAATTGTTCACCCACGGTCGTACTTTCGCCAGGAATAACACATTATTCTAAAATTTCCTCCCCAGCGGTACCAAAAGTCACTTATAAAAGCTAGTTTATCTCGCACTTGTCGAAATTTCTGTCTGACCTTTTATCGAAAGGAGAACTCGGAGTACATTCTGAAATCGTTGCCTTCGATATTGGCCTGCCCTTCTTATCATCTCACAATCTTACTAGCCACACCACGAGATCGAAATATATACTAGCTAAGAGAAGAACGCCCAAATATGCTTTTGTTGAAATTTCGTCTACCAGAATCTAGTTTTCTTGAAAACTAAATGGATATAATAACTGTTGAAGAAATTCACAGCAAATATATTTGATTTAGATATGCCAAATCGCTATAAAAGTAAACCATAGTTAAAAATTTAGTTGCTATTTGTATTGGGCAATATTGACCCATAAATGCAGTATCCGTAACTTTGTTTGTAGGCCACATCCAAAAAGAGTATTTAACTTAATTGAACATTTAAGATCAAATTTAGGCCAAAATAATAATTGTCAGAAAATTTCACGAATCAGTTTTCAGAACGTCCAAAGTTATAAGAACTCAAAACCGGTTTGGGCAATTTTGACCCATTAATACAGGATAAGGGTTAAGGTTTGTGATGATAGTGGAGAAGTCGCAGCAAAGGGCGCTGACGAGGCATTGTGGTGAATGCCGAAATAACGTTATACGCCTTACCCGCTGTCTCATAATACATTTCACAACTCTTGAACAAAAACCTATTGGTAATAATCACCAATTACCAATAGTCTAAATTTCTTACCATAATTTTTTTAAAATTTGTCAAAATCGATGAAAAAATAATTTTTGATTTTAATGTCGAATATTTTTTGGATAACGTGTCCTAAAAATTTCGAACTGACCTCAATAAATGTAAAAATATGTTAAGAATTAAACTAAGTCAAAATTAAGACCAAAAATTTTTTTTGGCTCAGCTGCAATTAAATATGTGGCGACACTATTTTCACACTTTTACTCGGTGTCCTGCTCATAATTATTATCCGATTAGAACAAAATCTAATTTACAACCTGGAAAAGTTTTAAGAAAGTCGTCTGTATAAAACATGCCAAATCGGTGAAGGTCTCCATGCAATTTTTTTGCATATGTACCAAAATAATGCAGTTTTAAACTTCTGATAAAATACAATTATGTGTTTACAAGTAGGATGTGGTGTGCTTTTCATTAAAAAAAACCACAATACCTTAATATCTTCCATCATCTGTCAATATAAGGAAATTTGTTAAACGCATACTCAAAATTCAAATATATTTACAATACATAGAACTTAAAATCGCAATATAAACTTTTCATATGTACTAGTAGGCTTAATTATGTATGACATGATATTTTGATACATAAATGAAAATAAGAGAGTGTATCTAAAATTTTTCCAATTTCTTCAGGAAATAAATCGATTTTGGGTTAACTTTAGTATTAAAATTTAAAAAGTGTTTAAGCGTTTCACATGTTTCCTTATTTTGACAGATGATGGAAGATATTAAGGTATTGTGGTCTTTTTAAATGAAAAGCACACCACTTGGCCTACTTGTAAACACATAATTGTATCTTAGCAGAAGTTTAAAACTGCATTATTTTAGTACATATGCAAAAAAAAATGCATGGTTACCTTCACCGATTTGGCTTATTTTTTACAGACGGCTTTCTTTAAACTTTTCCAGGTTGTAAATAAGATTTTGTTCTAATCGGATAATAATTATGAGCAGGACACCGAGTTAAAGTGTGAAAATAGTGTCTCCACATATTTACTTGCAGTTGAACCAAAAAAAATGTTATGTCTTATTTTTTCACTGAGTTCAACTCATAACATAAGTGCACATTAATTAAGGTTAGTTCGAAATTTTTAGGACAAGTAATCCAAAAAATTTTTGACATTAAAGTCAAAAACGTACATTCTGTGCAGAATCTTGTTTCCAATAATATAAAAAAAAAAATTATGAAAATCGATCAAGAATTGCGGCCTTAAATTTCAAATGTCCAAAAAAACGTTTTTTTTTCCACTGTGCGACGTATCAAAATTCCATTCTTATGCTATATATGTGTTGTTTTCCTAGCGTCTTTGTTATTGTTATTGCTATTCTTATCTTGTATGGCTATATTTTTCTCCACTGAGAGAGTTGGCATGAGCAAAAAAACTTATTTTTCAATTAGATTTTTTCGAAACTTTATTCTGTTCATTTTCATTCTTTTTATTTAACTTGATTTCTTTTTGTGGTATCCACTAATGGCATTTGTTGCAAGTAATGCATGAGAGTTTATTTATGACCCAGCTTCTGTATGTGTGTGTGTTTGTGTGTTTACTATCCAGCGGGAAAGTTCATCAAGACCCGTAAGATAGGATCGAGTGGCATAAACAAGTTGGAGAGATAACAAAGATACTGGCCGCCTGAAGGGACTGTGTCTATGAGGCGGGTTAGGTTAGATATACTTAACTCAATACACTAGAGCCCCGACTTGCATCGTCCCGATTTGCGATGTTTCGACTTTCGTCGCTTTTTAAAAACTGAAAAAATTCGATTTGCATCGTTGCAATTTCAAGTTACGTCGTTTTGACCCCAATTTGCATCGTTTTGATTTCGAATAGCGACGTTTTGTTTCCGATTTGCGTCGTTACTGTTATGTTATGCATCGTTTTGATTTCGAATTGCGATAAACGGTTAATTTTTTTACATCATCCACTTTTTACGAATATACATTTGTAAATGAATTTAATTTTTGTTACATTTTCTTAATTTATTATTTTTTTTTTATTACTTTATAATAATTACATAATATAAATAAAAATGTATCCATACTTGCTTTGTTATCAAAATTACAAATTTTTTTGCACTGTTTTGAATATTTACCCCAATAAATTTAATTTCAGTGCATTTATATAAAAAAAGGAGGTTCGATTTCGATTTGCGTCGCGTTTCTCCGGTCCCCGTTAACGACGCAAGTCGGGGCTCTAGTGTATATTTAAGTGAAATTGCATCACATAAATGTGTTTACTAAGCTATGCTCCAAAAAAATACTAGGATATTCCGCGAATGCCGAATAAAATCTCAAGGAACTCAGTAACTTTTCAAAATTAAATTAATAGGATGAACTTGAGTTGCAATTGCATTTTCGGCTATATTAATTGCAACTTTCAGTTATAATTGGCTATTTTTGTTTTGTGGTTGTATTTATGGCAGTGTGCTTGAAGCCTCATTAACTAGTAGAAGTTGATGGTCCTGGTTTTATCAAACAATCACAAAAATTCAAGGTCCTTTAACAGGACCTTCTTGTTGAGTTCAGTTCGCTTGTAGAAAAGGTATATAAATATAAATGTATATGCTTGAATTCGTTCCAGAAGGGATGTGGTAACTGTTTCAATTTCCCGGGGTCATACCTAACGGGTCCGTCATCTAACGTTTTTTTTTCAAGTCGTGCTTGTTTCGTGAATGGTAACACTTAGCTCATGTCTGATTTGACAGATAATTAGTTGTATCCTTCGGCTGAACGAATATGGTTGTGTATACGCTTGAACAACGCTGGGAAATATTGCGACATTACTTTGAAAATCATAGTAATGTTGCAGAATGTGTGCGAAAATTGCGTACGGATTTTGGAAGAAGAGAAGCGGATATGCGATCAATACGGGTATCAATACAATATCTAACAATGTGTAAGTTAATATATATTTATGTGTCATCTCTCTCTCTCTCTCTCTCTCTCTGCTAAAGTTTCATGTAGCCACTTATTGCTTACATGTATGCATTGCTTTCTGCAGGATCTAAGCTTGTAAAAGTGGGGAAGCTGATAATGTGTGTGCAAAACTCTTAGACAATAAAACTAATTGCAGCGTAATTGGTAACATGAGCAACGCAACACCCCTTGGCACACGAAAAACTAAAAGAGATAAATGTCTGCGCTAGTTGTGTGTTTGTGTGCTTGGCTTTAACATACATTCAAACGAAGTGATTTTGCAACAAGTTTACACACGTACGTACATGTTGGTATCAATCTTGATGTTTGCACAAAATGGCTGCAATAATGTTCACCTAAAATTATGCAATTGAAGTGAACATGTGTTAGTTAACACACCACTCTAACTGAAGAGTTTCAACAAATGATTCTGTGTTCAACGAAAGGAGTGGCAAAAGTTTTGAGATTATTTCCTACATCGATACGACAGCGTTCGATAAACCAACTTTTGAAGACAAAATGAGAACCTTTTATTTGGCAAACCCATATTAACTTCACTGAGCGTTAAGTATTTAAAGACAGGAGGCTATACCGCCATACATTAAAAGAGGGGGTTAGAAGCAAATGAGTGGAAGTGACAAATTGACAAAAATTGAGATAGGTATGCAGTTGTTTTCTTTGACACTATCTCTGTCTACTAACATGGGATGAGATCAATTTTTATTACCAGTGGTGATAGATAGCCGTTAGTAATACCTGCATGCACTAGAATTTTAAACTTGGAAGGTGGTGTCATACCCATTAAACCTTTCGTTTCCCAAATCTTCTTCGCAACTCAATATCCATTTATTTGAATTTATAATATTTTGTGTATTCTGCCACATGGGAATTTAAAGAAACGCACAATTGAAGTGTGTAATGCCGAACAGTGTAATATTATTTCACTTACGAAGGATATTAAATGTATTAAGATTTGAGAGGCAGAGTCTTTGCCCACGTGTACAAAAATTAAAATAATCTTAAATTTATTGATTACAAAATAGCTAAATGCTGAATAAGTATTTTTTTTTAATTTTTTTCAGGTAAGTCGTCAGACAATTTCAAATGCATTGTATCCATAAATAAGTAAGTTTTTATACACATAGTTTAATATATATTACCAATGTACATTACTTAATGAAAATCAATATTTCTTAAAACAAAACAATTTCATATCAATAAAAACATATATAAATATAAACTATGGATTAAAAACAGAAGCCTCTGATGTAGCCACGAAGGTGACAAGAATTTTAACAACACAATATCCTTCAACTGTAATCAGCAACAATAACGAGCTGCAGCAACAACTTAGCGCGTCCTTTCCTAAATAACAAAGAGAAAGAGCAATGACAGTAACGAACATACGTCACTTTGGCTGCATCTGATGTGGTGGTGTCCATATCTTCTAGTGTATTTTGCAAACAAAAACATAACTTTGACCGGAAACAGGAAATAAGCAAGGAAAAAAAATTTTTATCATACATTATAAGACATATGTACAATTTTTTTGTGAACACTTTTCTTTGGAATTGAGAAAAAAAGCAACATCAACAACAATATATCTTCTTTTTTGGACCAGAGAAAATTCTGTGAAAATTAACAATAGCTTTGTCACTTTTTTCGACTCAGAAGATGTTAAAACGAAAATAAATAACAAGAGCCAAAGCAGAAAAATCTATTTGTCAAATAAGAAAATGTTGAAAACTGATACCCTATAAGAGGACTGAAATGATCACATATGGATTAAGAGAGCTCTTGACGTAAGATGCTGAAGAAACAAAAACCAACAAATTGTGGTCAGTTGAAGGTTTAACACTACACTGAACTCCGATGTTTAAGATCTTTCGTTAGTCGACTTATCGATAAAGCTACAGCTAGTAACATTCATAGAGATTGGAACATTAACAAAACTACACTTTTTCGAATTGTAGTTCAGAAAAGACAAATGAAAAATCAGAATTTTTTTTTTTTAAATTCGAAAAAAAACAATTGAGTCAACATTTTTACTTTTCTAAATTTCAAGTAGAATTTCTAATTATACTGATGTAGTCAAAATAAACAATTCGGACACAGGGAATCGAAATCGATTTTTGCAGACTATAATTTTATTTTCGATAATGCAGTTTTGGACAAAGTTGTTTTAAATAAGTCAAGCTTATCTGAAAACCTTACTATAATTAGTGGAAAATATATTTAAACCATTAAAAAACAATACTCACAAAATTTGTATAAAACTATCATTGTAACTGAAAAAACTAATAATTCCTTGTGTCCGATTTAGGGCAAAATCGTCGAGTCGGTACTTGTCTTCGCAAACTTTTGTCAAAAACTATCACAGTTAGCATTTTTTGAATTTCAAGTTGTGCCTCTAAATTTTATTTAATACTTTTTTGAATATCAAGTAAAAATTCTGATTTTCTTTTTAAAATTTTGAATTTCAATTGGTCTTTTCTGATAGATAACACAAAATTTAAAAAGTTTCTGTATCTGGGACATTTGAAAATTGATTTTAATGTAAAATTTTACACTGAATTCAAGAACGGTTTTTGAGATATCGCCAAATTTTCATTTTTTTAACCCTGATATCTGAGTGACAAAAAAAAAAACACCTTCTCCAAAGTGACAGGGGTACCCAAGTACCCACATACAAATTGTATGAAATTTTGATTTTTTTGTACGTTAAATCGATATAAAAAAAAACACGAAACATAATAGCATCGTTTTATATCGATTTTACGTACAGTACGATGCGAAAAATATCCAAATTTTATACAATTTGTATGTGGGTACCCGGGTACCTCTGGAGAAGGTGTTTTTTTTGTCACCCACATAAAGGTTAAAAACATAATTTTAAGATCGCAGAACTGTATTGGCTACATCTCCATATCCACATTGGGTTTTTTTCACTAGCCCTCAACATCAAACAAAAATCAATTTAAAGTTGATAACATTTTTTTGTTCTTGATTGGATTTCTTAGCTTTTTTTGCTTTCATAAAAGTTATTCAAAGTTTTGCCTAAGAAAAAAGGAGGACTAAAAACATCTGATTAAATAGTTGTTTTTATAACATGGGGAACTTTGGCCCCCACTAGGCACGACTAGGCACCGTCGGATTGAGCTGAAAATTAGGACATGATTTCTTACACCAAACCTCATATTTTAAGCAGGGCACACAATTAAATTTCCAAAAAAAAAGAAAAAAAATTGCGACCAGTCTAGTGCATATATGGAGTGCAGCCGAATGAAAGAGACAATGTTTTCCCATTTCATTTAATTTGCTAAGAGGAAAAAAATTAGGAAAAATTATAAATTTTTTTAAAGTCGTATTGCTTAACCCTACGGTCAATAACCGGGTACCCGGGTACCTTTTTGAACTTTAAACTGCTGTCATTTCTTTAATAACAAAGATATGGCCATGAAACGTCAAACCGTCGCGATTAAGGTGTTTATGTATGTTTTAAAAGAAAAAAAAATTAACATTATTAACTGCGTCTATGTTTAAAACGTCTTCGAAGTTGACACCTACGCGAGTCAATAACCGGGTACCCCGGTACCCTCATACAATTTACATGATTTTTACACTGCATCTTACTTTTCTTTGCCATTTTTTTGGAAGTATTACTATATTTTGTTATTGTACTGATCTTCTGCTTTCATTAGCTATGGTATATATGGTTTTCTTTCTTAACGCAATTGTCTATTTATAACACAACGGATCCTTTTTAAGGAAAGTGTGGTAAAAAAAAATTGTCCATTGTGGAATTGCGTCTACTTCCATGAACGAAATTGTCCTGGCAAAATCCTTAACCTTCTTTCTCCTTGTTTAGTCTCACAACCAGTCGTAAGGTTTCCATAAATTAAGGCCTTCAAGTTGCTAATAGTTTTTGACATCACAAATACGCATAGTTTAATTCCATTTTTGCAGGTTTTAATGGGATGTATTGGGCGAATTTTGTTCTGTCTCGATAGAAAACTGAAATTCATCGATTGTAAGATTCTCACTTGATTTGTAATAAGCTGGTATATTGCATTCAGCGCTGTCTATATATCACGGATTGGTGTAGCCATGTCCGTAAGTATTTTTTGGCTAATGGTGTTTGCATTGTCAAAACGAATATAATATACCAATGATCAGAATCCGTTTGTGCCGAGTGTTGCTCGGTATATCAAGTAAGATGATTTCCCCCAAAAATTCGAATAAAATTTTTTTGAATGACTCACGCCAGACCTTAGCCGTACTCTTATGAAGGAGTAAATATCAGCTTCTGTTGTATCCTTATACTTGATTGTGTAACGCACAATGATGCTCAACATTTCTACTCTCAGATGGTATTTAAAATTTTGAGCTTTCGACATCAATTTTGTTGATCGTGCTGGCCCACAATGTTGGTGTATAGTATTGTAGCTCCTTATTTAATGGGACGTTGTGTACTTCTAGTTACAGTTTGTTCAAGTTAGACATGACTTTCATCCGAACTTTCAGTATGGTATTATCGTCAACAATCGTCAACCATAGCATCACCGGCTGGGATCTATGTCTGACATATCCTACAAATAATGAATCCACAACGTTAACGAAAATTTTGTGATGTAAACTAACTTTTCTTTCATAAATTTTTAAAATATTCGTTATGATAGCACAACAAATGTTTGTTCTTCAAATCTGCAAATCCAGTTGTTGTAAACTAACAAAGAAGTAATACAAGTATGGCACAACTGAGCAAAATATCTCGGGGGAGAAACTGTCGAAACGAATATTGATTGAAAAGATGTGAACTCCAAATTTGAGTTACTTGTTTGATACAAACTGTACATTTTCTATTTTGTTCTGGTCGCTGTTGCACTAGTGAGTAACGTTTTTTTTTTTTGGTTATTGACCCTAGGGTTAAACATATTTTGCGAATAATGTAAGAGGTGAAAAGCTTGTGTGCTTTAGAAACAGTTTTTGTCTTATAACACATTCACAAATATAGCTGTTGATAGTAAAGTGGGTATGTGCTAAGATTAAATTATCCGTATTGTGAGAGTGAAAAAATGCTCTTAAAAGCATTTATTAACTTTTAAGAACCCAAAAAAGGAACTATTTTCAAACTGTATGGCAATGTAAGTGAACTTTTTTTTTCAAAATGATTGGAAAAAATTATGCTAGTAAAATCATAATATCTGTATGTATGTAGGGTTATGTAAAGTAACGTATTTATGTATCATATAGTTCTGACTCGGGAACCAATTGTATTCTATATTAGAAATTGTGTTACTTATGTAAAATACCACCAACTGGAAAAATTTATTCACTAATTAAAAAGCACAACGCCTATTATGTACCACCTTAGTATAGTTGAAATATCTTTTGGTATCATTTCTGTCTGAAATTAATAATTTCTGCAATGGTACTGAACAGTGTCCGTAACAGTATAATCTTTATCCGAATTCTATAAAAGACTTATTTCTATGTAAAGCTCACTAATAACATTCAATAACACTAGATTCCTTTCCTTCTATCACTAACGCATTATCTATTAAATTTGTCGGAAAACCAATTAAAGTTTACTTCGCCATCACATCCCGAATACCAGAAGCAATAAATGTTAACACTCTCAAATATGACCAATTCTAAATAACTATTTCACCAGCAATCATTTCCTTTAACCACAAAAACATTTCCTTTTATATTTTTTAAACTTTGCCACTCCAACTTAACCTAAAGGAATTCTCATAATTTAATTTAATTTCACTTGAATTCGTCTTTTCAAATCATTGAAACCAATTAATATCATCTTGAAGCAATTATTTCCCTTCTAGCCCATCAACCCACAGTCTCAGTACATAGTTTATGTTCCTGTATTAATCCTAATCCATTGGTTGGCAATAGATTTTACCAACTTGATTCCTAGTTGCCTCGTGGCCAAAGACAAACTAGATGTTTTCCAGGAAGAAAGGTTCTTAGCCGTGAACAAACAAGTTCCTTGACTGAAAATAACATTGATGACATTGCTATGGATGGACGCGGCAGGACAACAGAATAAATGGAAGGAAAAAAAATAAAAAAAGCCCAAAAGGAACTTAAATCACAAACTTTGGCATCTGTTGCAAAAAGAAAACAAAAATCTTTCTCATCCTGCATAAAGATTCACTGCAAAAAGCACAAAAGTTAATTTTTTTCAGAGGTAAAAGTTTATGCAGTCTCCAGCACACGTTTGCTTACTCTAATGTCATTTCACCACTACAACACCACCATCCCTCTCCCGCTATCCAGAGAGCTACACAAACATTGGACATGATTGCACAACTACATTGCATGTTAGGAATCTGTAAAAGTTTATGGGCAAGATTTGGCGGGGTTTATACTACAATAGGAAGGTAAAGACTGAATATTTTTTTATTCGTACAGATACAATGGGGTTAGTGGGTGCACATGGACCAACAATCGCACAAACGCTTGTCAAAAATGAGGACAAATGAGAATGCAACTTGTACATTGATTTATTAGCGAATGTTTTGGATTCTTCCGTTTGTTTTGCCAAACTAATGTAAAGTTGTTTGACAGCAACTTCGCAGTATTAAGCGTCGATTCAATCGTCGTGTCTAGTAAGAGCTTCTCAAAACAGTGACGTTCGCATTCGTCGATAAATAAGTAGGTGCCGTTAGTTGTGAATCTAAAAATAGAAAGCGTGTTAATTCACAACAACGCGAGAAGCTATCCCATATCTCATTCATGGGGTGCAAAGGGAAATTAAGTTTTTAAGTAAGATGTAAAGTCGAATGTGGCTGGCAGATAGCGCGGAAGTATTTGAAAGAATCCTTCAATTTTATAGGCAAGTAGCTATGAACAGAGTGCGCTTAGGTGGAATAAAATGAAAACCTCTGGATATTGTTTAAACTAAATTTCGATTGGAAGAAGTAATTGGATAACATATATGGCGGATTAGTTTTTTTGCAAGTACTTTTTGAAACTGAAATGTAGACTTACTATACGAAATGATGACAACCATTTGTCGGTACCATTGTATTTTTTGATTAACCGTTATGTGAGTGACACACATTGTATGAAATTTTGATATTTTTTTCATCGTACTGTACGTGAAATCAATATAAAACTATGCGTTTACGTTTCATTCGACTTAATAACGAAGTAACTTGCCAGGCTGCAAATGACAAAGCTGCTGCAGTTTATATAAATATTAGATGCCTGCCGATTGTGTAACTATTAATGAGCAATTGTATGAGTATAGAGAACGGACGCGCTTCACACAATAATTGAAATCAAAGCCAGAAATATATGGGACAGTAATATTTGTTTGTGAATAAAAGAATTCATATTCACTTCAAGGTCAACTATACCCAGGTAACCCAACAAAAGGCGATCGTCAAACAAACTTTTGTAAAAGAACAATTATAGATCTTTTTATTGCATATAAAAATCCGAGAGGGAGGCGACTTTGTTTTTCTACGTGCTAAATAAAAAAATGCTGCGATTATGTTATCTTCAACAGAACCAAATTTAACCCAAAGTATAATGTATTACAACAAATCTAAAGAAGGCGTTGATAATGTGGACAAGCTTTTGGGAGTATAATCAACTAAACACAGAACAAGCTTATGGCCGTAATAATTATTCTTCAATGCTATCGTTGTACCAGCATACATTATTTATATGGAACACAATTTAACTCAAGTGACCGTCTTAGAAATTTTATTAATGATTTAAGCTTTGAGATGTGTAAGGAAAATAAAGGAAACCGTATTCGAAATTCCAAATTGGAAGTAAATTAAAAGGAGATATATCCCACTTTCAAAACTGCCACGACAGTGGTCGTATCGCAGTTGTAGGAAATTGTTATACAGCACCAACAAGACCAAAAGAGAAGAAAGACAAAAAAAAAGCTTGTGCATGTTGCTCTAACGCTGTCTGTAACGATCATTCAATCAATCATCTCATATTCGACACCTGAACTTGAAGTAGGAAATCATTGGGAATCTAAATGATTTCCTACTTCAAGTGCCCTTTTTATTCATTTCTGAGTCTTTCTCTATTTTTTATACCCTTCACCATGCGCATGAACGGAGTGAAGGGTATATTCATTTTGTTCTTCCATTTGTAACGCCCATAAGGAGGCGTGGTAGGTATAACAATATATATATATAAATGATCAGCATCGAAATCTGAGTCGATTTAAGGGTGACCGTCTGTCCGTCTGTCCGTCTGTCTGTCCCCGCGATTACAGCCGCAGTTTATGTTATATCGAGCTGAAATTTGGAATGCAAGCTTCTATCATCAAAGCGGAGGTTAAGTTCTAAGATGAGCCCGATCGGTCAAAAACTACTCCCACCTCCCATACAAACTCCCCATTTTTGGGGTCTATCCCTGCGGTTACAGCTGTAGTTTAAGGGCAATCAAGCTGAAATTTTGTATACAAGCTTCCCAACACTAGGCGGAGGTTGAGTAGTAAGATGAGACCGATCGGTCAAAAACTGCTCCCACCTCCCATACAAACTCCCCTTTTTTGGGGTCTCTCCCTACGATTGCAGCTGTAGTTTAAGGGCAACCAAGCTGGAATTTTGTATGTGAGCTTCCCTACACTAAGCGTAAGTTTAGTGGTAAGATGAGACCGATCGGTAAAAACCTACTCCCACCTCCCATACAAAATCCCTCTTTTTGGGGGTGTCCGTATGTCAGTCCCCGCGATTATAGCAGCAATTTAAGAGCAATCAAGCTGAAATATTGTACGCAAGTTTTGCGGCACTAAATGGAGGTTGAGTTCTAAGATGAGCCCGATCGGTCAAAAACTACTCCCACCTCCCATACAAACTCCCCTTTTTGGGGTCTGTCCCTGCGATTACAGCCGTAGTTTAAGGACAATCGAGCTGAAATTTTGTATGTGAGCTTCCCTACAATAAGCGGAGGTTAAGTGGTAAGATGAGACCGATCGGTCAAACATTACTCTCACCTCCCATACAAAATCCCTCTTTTAGGGGGTTTTCGTATGTCAGTCCCCGCGATTACAATAGTAATTTAAGAGAAATCAAGCCGAAATATTGTATGCAAGCTTTGCTGCCCAAAATGGAGGTTGAGTTCTAAGATGAGCCCAATAGGTCAAAAACTACTCCCACCTCCCATACAAACTCCCCCTTTTTGGGGTCTATCCCTACGATTACAGCTGCAGTGTAAGAGCAATCAAGCTACAATTTTGTATGCGAGCTGGAATTCTGGAATTCGATCTACACTAAGCGAAGATTGAGTAGTAAGATGAAACCGATCGGTCAAAAATTACTCCCACCTCCCATACACAAACCCTCTTTTTGGGGGTGTCCGTATGTCAGTCCCGCGATTACAGTAGTAATTTAAGAGCAATCAAGCTGAAATATTGTATGAAAGCTTTTCTGCTCTAAGCGGAGGTTGAGTATTAAAATGAAAACGATCGGTCAAAAACTACTCTCACCTCCCAAACAAACCCTCCCTTTTTTGGGTTTGTCCCTGCGATTGCAGCCGTATTTTAAGAGGTAAATACAAAGCTAACATTTTGTACGCAAGATTCAATATCTAAGCGGAGGCTACTTTTTAAGACATGATCGGATTTAAACTACTCCCACATCCCACACAACTTCCCTCTTTTGGGGAGTTACAAAATTCATAAAATCGAATAAAATCTATACAAAATTACTGACAAAATGGATGTGTGAAGCTAAAAGTAACGTCCACTTCTCACCAACTACCCTGTTTTGTAATAAAATATAGTTGTAGTGCAAATAACCAGTTTTACCACCATTTTTACAAATGGTGAAGGGTATCTGAGCTTCGGCATAGCCGAAGATAACCGCCTTACTAGTTTAGTCTTAAATTAGTTTTTACCAGTATTAATTTTTTTTGTAATACATGAACTAACAAAAAAAATACAAAATCACTATACAAGTACGTTGTTAATAAGGGCTTCCGATTATATAATTATCAGCGCTCAAACTTATTTTTTTATCTTTCTAAAAAAATTATGACATTTTTCGTTTATTTTACTTTGGGGTGCCCAGGTACCCCAGTCACTTTCTTAAAGGTGTAAAAAGAATATCGATATGCCACGCCCTTCTAAAGGGATAAAATGGACACACCCCGATAAAAATATAGAAACAGTTAAAAGTTAAGAGTTCCCAAAATGTTGAAGCTTTGTAAACCATCTACATCCATAAAATATGTTAACTTGAAAATGAAATGGGTACCCGGGTACCCTGTCACTCACATAAGGGTTAAATAAGATTTATCTGGGGTAGCTTTCTTAAATTAATCTTATTCAGACTAACACAAACTATTTAAATACTAATTTCACTGATAAAAATATTTATAAACGCATTAAATCTTGAACCAACAAGGGGCGGAATAAAGATGGCCCCAGCAGATAACACCCCAGTTGCAAAATGAAAATGGACCCCAATTTTGGGGTATGTTAGAAATAACTAATTTTTATTTTTAAGTATTGTGCTAAATTTTTAGCAATGACAAAAATTAATATTTAGGACTTTTCTTGATAAATATATTAGGGTTACTTAATAGAGACATACTTTTCATTACTTCTAAATATCATAGCTTTCAAAATAATTCCCTGAATGTGAATATTTTCCAATTTAAAGGAACTTTCAAAATTTTAGTGACATCGCAAATTTTTTTATTTGATGCATAGGACCATTTTTCGAGTTTCCATTCAGCAATAAACATAGTATAGTGAAAAAGTATTCTCTTCGATTCTCCTGGCAAAAACTTTTAAAGGTATTTATTCATTTATATACATTAACATTTTTATAGTTTTTATCCAGCAGTCCCCTCTTTCTAGGAGAAATTTGATATGGAAGCTTTTCTAAAATAAGTGGAATTTAAGTTTAGAAATGAACACGGTCTGACGAATACTTTTCCCACCTACCATATAAACTCAACCTAACTAACTAAAAAAATCAGCTTACAAACACACCTCACCTGAATGACGAATGGGCTGGCCTAAAATGGCAACAAAAACGGTAAATGGGGTTTTGTTGGGGGTCAATTGTACATTAAAAATCCACTTGAATCAAAATCCTAGCTGATCCTTTTTTTAAGATAAAAGGATTTTTTGTTTTTTTACTCCGTTTTTTGATTCCGCCATCTAATCATAGAGATACTATGTCGTGTCAAATATCATTGGAAGCGTACGAACTTCAGGTTTAGGACACTTCTGTCCAAATTTGAGTTTTCTGCACTAAATTAAGCTTTGCGGACAAAAAAACTGAAAGTCTTTTAATTTTTATTTTTCCCACACACTTTGCCTGAATGACAAATAGGTTGACCTAAAATAGCAACATAAATGGTTAATGGGGTTTTGTTGGGAGTAAATTGTACATTAAAAATCCACTTGAATCAAAATCCTAGCTTATCCTTTTTGTAAGATAAAAGGATATTTTGTTTTGTATCTCCGTTTTTTGCTTTTTTAGAGGTGACGTTCTTTGCCCCATGACTCCGCCTTCAAATCATAGAGATAATATATCGTGTTATATATCATTGGAAGCGTACGGACTTCAGCTTTAAGACACTTCTGTCCAAATTGATGTTTTCAATACAATTATAGGCTTTAATAAAAAAACTAAACTTTTGAATTTTTTAAAAAAATAAATATTTTTTTGCCGGTATTTGTACCTGGCACACATCGTGATTACAGTTATGGTCTAAGTGACCATTTATGAGTTTACTGCCTCTTAAAAACATAGTTTTCACCATGGTTTTCAACACAAGGAATAACGCAATACCCCATATAATAATTTAATATCGTTACTAATTGCAACGGAATACGCGGTAACAGATTTGACATTTTCTAAAATCGCATGTTGTTGCTAAAGCCCATTTTTCACCTACAATTTTATTCCAGGTTTCTATATAATAATGTGTGTCAGGTACGAAAACCGGCAAAAAAATATTTTTTTTTTAATTAGTTTTTTATTAAAGCCTATAATTGTATTGAAAACATCAAGTGTCGTAAATCTGAAGTCCGTACGCTTCCAATGAGATATATTATCTCTATGATTTGATGGCGGAATCATGGGGCAAAGAACGTCATTTCTAAAAAAAAGCGCAAAATCCTCTTATCTTCAAAAAAAAAGGATCAGCTAGGATTTTGTTTCAAGTGGTTTTTTAATGTACAATTGACCCCCAACAAAACCTTATTTACCGTTTTTGTTGCCATTTTAGGTCAACCCATTCGTCAATCAGGCGAGCTGTGCAAGAATAATGCAAGTTCAGTATTTAAAATTTCACTAGTAGTATAAGATTACTGTCAAAAAAATATGTGATAGGCTTAAAGTAACTTTCGCCAGTGCAAACAACAATTTTTACAAATGGTGAATGGTATCTGTGCATTGGTTAGCCGAAGTTAATTATCTTACTAGTTTTCTTTAGGCATGTTTTTGGCTAGGTTCGAGCAAGCTGTATCCAGTAATAATCTACAGCATTCTTGTAAGTTATTCATGATGGAATAACTTACACAGTACAACACATGATTTTGGGTTTCAAATTACGTGGAAGTAACCAAAAAATAAAAGCTTCAGCATCATTCGTTCTATCAAGTTGGCTGCATTAATAATTTAATGGTCATACAACTTTGTTAGCTTAATGTGAATTTTTAGAATTTCTATACCCTTCACCATGCGCATGAACGGAGTGAAGGGTATATTCATTTTGTTTCATTTGTAACGCCCATAAGGAGGCGTGGTAGGTATAACAATCTTCTTAATATATATAAATTACGTGTCACGTTGTTTGTCCGCGATGGACTCCTAAACTACTTAACCGATTTGAATCAAATTTGCACACCGTGTTCGGTTGGATCCAACTTGAAAGATAGGATAGCTTACATCTTAAAGGGGCGGCGCCACGCCCCTTTTTCAAATATCGCTCAGACGGCTTTTCTAATAGACCGATTGATACAACAATTTTACCATGAGGTACTGTTGACCTGTAGATAGTTCCTGACTACATTTGGTTGTAATTGGATAAAGGGGCGTGGCACCGCCCATACAACTTGAAAATTAAAAAGGCTATATTTCATGAACTATCAGAGGTATGAAGGTGAGATTTGGTATATATGTTGTTGGAGCAGTATTAATTACAGCCAGGATGGAAGTGGGCGGTGCCACGCCCCCCTTTTTAAAAATCGCTCAGACGGATTTTCTAATAGACCGATTGATACAAAAATTTTACCATGAGGTACTGTTGACCTGTAGATAGTTCCTGACTTCATTTGGTTGTAATTGGATAAAGGGGCGTGGCACCGCCCATACAACTTGAAAATTAAAAAGGCTTTATTTCATGAACTATCAGAGGTATGAAGATGAGATTTGTTATATATGTTGATGAAGCAGTATAAATTACATCCAGGGAGGAAGTGGGTGGTGCCATGCCCTCTTTTCAAAAATCGCTCTAACGGCTTTTCTAATAGATCGATTGATACAAAAATCTTACCATGACGTACTGTTGACCTGTAGATAGTTCCTGACTTCATTTGGTTGTAATTAAATAAAGGGGTGTGGCACCGCCCATACAACTTGAAAATTAAAAAGGCTTTATTTCAAGAACTGTCAGAGGTATGAAGATGAGATTTGTTATATATGTTGATGGAGCAGTATAAATTACATCCAGGGAGGAAGTGGGCGGTGCCATGCCCTCTTTTCAAAAATCGCTCTAACGGCTTTTCTAATAGATCGATTGATACGAAAATCTTACCAAGTGGTACTGTTGACCTGTTGATAGTCCCAGGCTACTTGAAAATTAAAAGGGCTTGCAGTATGAATTACAGTAAGGGTGGAAATGGGCTGTTCCACACCCTTTTTAAAACAAACGGTTACAACTGTCAAAATTCCACAGTATATTGCTGTTCAACTAGAGATATGAACAGTAAGGTGGGCCAATTTTTTTATTCGCACAAATCGTAACCAAAATCGGAATCTACGATGATTTTTAAGAAAATTTCACCAATAAACTTTGTGTCTAAAATCAATTCCTAGCTCGCGTTGGGAAGCATGAAGATTTCAGATAGAGATTTTTTTTGTTTTTAAATGAGCACAAACCGAAAATTTCAGATATATATTTTTACAGACCTTCTGCGTAAAACTGACTTCCCAACGAACTAAATGAGGTATTACAGAAGCAAATCTATGTATTGGTTAAAAAGTTATGGCCTCTGAGAGTTGGCATACAGAAATTAAGTTTTTAAAAATCATTTTTCAGAATATTTGCTCATTGCTAAAAAAATTATCTCTTCCTGAAATCTTCATGCTTCTCAGCGCGAACTAGGAATTGATTTTAGATATATAGTTTCTTAGTGAAATTTTCTAAGAATCTTCGTACATTCCAATACTGATATACGGTTAACAGGTTGTTTTTTTTTGACGCGAACTAATTAATTCGCCCTAATGATCAGGCTATTTCGAATAAAATAAGTTAAAAGTGCCGAGGCGCTGCCCACGCACTTCAATAGTTAACTTTTTACCTGTATCAAATAATGGTCCGTACACCAGGCAGTTGAGGATGCGCAGACTAAAATAGTGATTTTTTTTAATTTACTTTACAGGTATGTATTTTTCAATTACTTCTCAGGAGAGCGAATCGGTAATTAATCATATAGATAGAAAAATTAAGCAATATTCATTGTAGTTATACTACAATGGTTAAATTTTTATAGTATATCAGATGTAACATTAGCAAACAATTGAAAATAACCTATGCATGGGGTATTTTCTTGACATATAGAACTTCTGATAGGTATAAGTGTAAATCTAGCTGTCATACTAATGAAGTGTAATAGACTTTCTTTTAGTATACTTTGCAAAATCACCATGTAAAAACTAAACAAGAACAAAGTTTACAAATCATGCAAATTTATTTTCAAAATGCACGTTCTGTTCGCCAAACTTATGGAGCCCTTTATGAAGTTGAGGGTGCATGTAATGATGCATCTGAGCAGCTAATAGAAGCCATCGACGCTGTAGACGTTAGTATGACAGGGGACTCGAATTTATCGAACCGACTTCATTCTCTGGAACTCGGTCTCTGCAAATGCTGAGGAAAGACCTTGGCCTACATTCATATAAAATCCAACTGGTAGAAGAAGTAGAGCCAATGGACGATCAATTGATTTTTTTATTTATCATGTCATTGGACATTATTTGAAGGAGAAATTGTTCTAACACGACGCTGTAACATGCCATACAGCGCGTGAGACCATCACTTTGCTAAGCCAAACGTTGGTGACCGAATTATCTCAAAAAATGGTAATACGAGTTCAATACAAAAACAGAATTACGGATTATTCTTGATCCGTGTGAGAAGAAGACATGACAAAAGAAGTTTTTATGGCTAAAGGCATGAAGCTTCAAACGGAATTTTCATTTGCGGTCAGTAGGAGAGGGCATAACAAAAATGTTTTTTTATGACCAAAGAGATAGTTAGTATACAGATGGTTCACGCTACTACGGATCAAGATAAATAATTTTGATCTTTAGAGATATGTATGTTTCCGATTTTGAAAGAAGTGGTTTTTCGCCCTACATACTGAAAAAACTTAATCTACATTTTTATTAGCATTAACAACAATAAAACTTAAGTAGTAAACTTTAATGTTAAGGAGTTACTTTAAATAAGTTACATAAGTAAATAAACTCAACATATTTTTGTCGAGCTTTAGTGCCGTTTTCAAAGTACTTTGTAGACCTAAGTGTGAAATATATTACAAGTTAATATGCAATAGCGAAGCATTGCCGGGCCACTAGTCTATATATATAAAAATGGTGGCAAAAATGTAGAGTAATTCATCAATTGAGAACGGCTGGGCCGATTTTGCTCAAACTTTTTTTAAGTTGTTTGTTATTGGCAGGAGCAGGTTTATGTGAAAGAAAATTTTGGGAAAATTTTCCGGAAAAGTCGGAAAATTGGAAAAATCGAAAATTGCCTTTTTGTATGGAATTTTGTGTGCAATTGTTACAGAATGGCTTTTCGAGTAGAAAAATGGTAATTTTTTGTTGAAAAATGCGGAAAATTCCGGAAAAATTCAAAAAGTTTGAATTTGTTGTTCGACGAAATTTTGATAATTTTGGACGATGTAACAGTGAAGAATTTTAGATAATTATTCCGAAATGACTTTCCGAATGAAAACATAGAAAAATTCTCGGTGGAAAACTCGGAAAATTCCGGAAAAACTCGAAAAATTTGAATTTTTTCACAAACATTTTGCATCGCAAATTGAGTTTTTGTATAACTTTTTGTTTGCAATTGTTCCGTAGTGGCTTTTCGGTTGAAAAAAACAGAAAATTTTGGTTGGAAAATAATGGAAAAATTCCAAAATTTTGAATTTTGTTTCGACAAAATTTTAAATTTTTTTGTGTTTTAATAGTTTTGAATGATGTAAATGTGAAAAATTCGGATAATCATTCCAAAATAAAAATAGAAAAATTCTTGGTGGAAAAGTCGGAAAATTCTTGAAATAACTCGAAAATTTTGAATTTTTTCATCGAAATTTTTCATTGTATCGCTTGATTTGATGATTTTAGACGACGTAAAGGTGGAAAATTCGTTGTGCTGCTTGGAAAAATTCGGTTTATTGTGAAACCTATATGTATAAAAACGGTGTAAACAGTGTGTAGTAATTCATCAAGGGAGAACGGCTGGCCCATTTTGTTTTCAATTTTTATTCAATTCTTCGTAATTGGTATGAGGGTTTTATGCAAGATAACAATTTGGTCAAGATCTCAAATAACGTTAGCCGCTGCATCCTCTGGCATATCTGCCACATTGCTGGAAGGCATTCGAACTGCAAATTCCGCTTTAAAACTTTCGATGAATATTATCACAGTTAAAAAGCCAAAGTACACAATGACCAAGAATTTCGCAACGGGAAGTAGATGCGGGAATGCCAAATCAACATTTCGGATGAATGCGCGATAACGAATAAACGAGCTTTGGAAGTAGTTGACCGAACGATAAAGGAATTACGAGGGGATTTAAAACGATTTTCTGGGGCAATGATTTTGCTTACTAAAACCATGTTTGAAAATGTCGTTAATGTCAAGAAGTTATAATTGACCAAAAAATTAGGGGCTCATTACAGAACCTTCCATCTTCTGCTGAATTCCCGAAACAACTGTTAGCGTTCTGCAATGGCCAAATTCGGGTTGATGTTTCGTATGAATTGATATCGTTCCCTGCAAATTTTTGCCAGTTCACATCGTTGAAAAAGTAACTCATGACATTGCCCAAAATTATAAAAATCTCGATTGGATTAATTTACAGGCATTATGTTACTAGCAGAGAAGAATAAAGACATCAATACCTAGAATTTCAAATTAAAAAGTTAAATCGCTTGAGAACTGCATTCGTACAAATCTGTTTACAGCGTGACCATAGAGGATGAAGCGACCAACAGTCCGACCGAATTTTCCACTCGCTTAAAATGCCGCATAATTTACAGATAAAGGTGGGATGGATCACAATCACATTGCGGAATCTGAATCAACCAAAATTGTGCAACGGTACGCGGTTGTCCGTCAAGAATCTGATAAAAAATGAGATTTTAGACGATCATAAATAACAAATTCAAAGAGAAGTCCCTATCTTACGAATTAGATAATTCCAACTGATCATCCATTCCAATTCCCCGACGACAATCAATAAATTGCAAGGCGAATCGTTGGAAGTATGTGAGATTTATCTCGAATTTCCCTATTTTACGTGCGGTCAGCTGAACGTTGCCTTTTCGAGTTTTGGAGAACCTTCGTTGTTTGTTTTTGCGGCGGAAACATTCTCTACTGAGTTTATCTGAAGGCATAAAATTGGGGCGAGACGAAGTTCGCCGGGTCCGCTAGTTACTTTATAATAATTACATAATATAAATAAAAGAGTATCCATACTTGCTTTGTTATCAAAAATACAAAATTTTTTGCACTGTTTTGAATATTTACGCCAATAAATTTAATTTCAGTGCATTTATGTAGAAAAATGTGGTTCGATTTCGATTTGGGTCGCGTTTCTCCGGTCCCCATTAACGACGCAAGTCGAGGCTCTAGTGTATATTTAAGTATAAAAATTGCATCACATAAATGTGTTTACTAAGCTATGCTCCAAAAAAATACTAGGATATTCCGCGAATGCCGAATAAAATCTCAAGGACCTCAGTAACTTTTCAAAATTAAATTAATAGGATGAACTTGAGTTGCAATTGAACTTTCGGCTATATTAATTGCAACTTTCAGTTATAATTGGCTATTTTTGTTTTGTGGTTGTATTTATGGAAGTGTTCTTAACTAGTAGAAGTTGATGGTCCTGGTTTCATCAAACAATCACAAAAATTCAAGGTCCTTTAACAGGACCTTCAGTTTGCTTGTAGAAAAGGTATATAAATGTATATGCTTGAATTGGTTCCATAAGGGATGTGGTAACTGTTTTAATTTCCCGGGGTCATACCTAACGGGCCCGTCATCTAACTTTTTTTTTACAAGTCGTGCTTATTTCGTGAAACACTTAGCTCATGTCTGATTTGACAGATAATTAGTTGTATCCTTCCGCTGAACGAATATGGTTGTGTATACGCTTGAACAATGCTGGGAAATATTGCGACATTACTTTGAAAATCATGGTAATGTTACAGAATGTGTGCGAAAATCGCGTACGGGTTTTGGAAGAAGAGAAGCGGGTATGTGAACAAGCAAAATTGTCGCATTTGGGGCACAGAAAACCCGCACGCATACATTTAAAAGCCGATGTACCCAAAACGAGTCACTGTTTGGTGCGGATTTTGGTCCAGAGGCATAATTGGGCCATTTTTCTTCGAAAATTAGCAAGGAGTGGCCGTTACAGTCAATGGCAATCGTTCTCGGGTCATTTTGGACGAATTTTTTTTCACAAACATTGATGATTAGGATATTGGCAACATTTGGTTTCAACAGGACGGCGCTACGTACCACACAGCCGAAGTTACACTCGATGTTTTGCGCATTATCAGCCGCAGAGCTGATGTCGTTTGGCCACCTCGGAGCTGCGATTTGACATCGTTGGACTATTTTTTGTGGGGTGCCCTCAAAGATAAGTATTACGCCGACAAGCCAGAGACAAATGACGCTTTAAAGGACAATATTCGTTAAGCCATTGATGAAATACAGCTGCACACAATCGATAATGTGCTTAAAAATTGGACCGATCGTGTAGGCTACTGCATGGCCAGCCGAGGCAGCCATTTGAATGAAATTATTTTCCGTTATTAACCGGAAGGATTGTACTTTCAAATAAAAAAAGAAATTTGAGAAAATATTTTGTAGTTTTTTTATAGCATTTTCACAAAAAAAGGAATTTGGCGGACCCTTTACTATTGCAACATTATTAAAGTGACCAAATTCAAATATCCGGCAGTTTCTAGTTTGGAAGTTATGAAAGAAATATAACCATTCCAAGAGTAAGTCATTTTATATGGAATTAAAACGAAGGGATACCTACTGAGGTTATGGCTTCAATCGCAAGATTATTAACATGGCCAAATTCAAATATTTGTAGTTTTCTAATGAATGTGTTATTGTCCGATTGCAGTTTGTAACGTGGTTTTCTTATCGACTGAGGTAAGAGTTGTCGCCTTCAGGGTCGCAATAAGATTATAATCTACTGGATAAACAGTTCAGATTTGGTTATAACAATGACAATGTTGTCTGTTCTGTTAGTTGTACCCAGGCCTATTTCAGTTGATCGGTAACTTTGGTATACGTTGACAAGTTTCGGGACTAGGGTTGATTTATGATAATTGGAAACTATACGATCAAGCCGATTTGAGATAATCGATAACTTTATATTATTTCTCTGAAACTTTAGAGGTCAAATGGGTTAGGATTGTTTCGGTAATCCGGAACGCGATGATTAGGGTACTTTTGGTAATTTAGGTTCGTATCAGCAATTGGGCAGCGTATAGATGCTTTGGGTTTGTTATTATTTTTTAGTCAGGCTAATAACAGCAATTCGGAGATGCATTAATAATTGAAGTTGATGTCAGCATTTCGAGATTTATTAATGACTCAGAGTTGTTGCTAATTCAAATTTGTATCAGCCTATCAGTCGTATTGATATATCGGGTTTTTTAGCGATTCAGAATAATAACAGCAATTCGGTATCTATTTATGATTCTGGGTTGTCAACAATTTCTGTTCATATATTATCGACGAAGTTGGGTTCAACCAACCGAAGTTGGATTCAGCAGATCGAAGTCCAATTTAACCAATCGGATTCGAGTTAAACAACTCCTCCTAAACGGCTGGACCGATTTGCATAAATTTTTTTTGTATGCGTTTGGGTGGCGCCTGGGTGGTTTAGATTTACAATTCGGTCCAATTGGACAAAGGGGCGTGGCACCGCCCATACAACTTGAAAATCAAAAGGGCTGTATCTCATGAACTATCAGAGGTATGAAGATGAGATTTGGTATATATGTTGTTGGAGCAATATTAATTACAGCCAAGGTAGAAGTGGGCGGTGCCACGCCCCCTTTTCAAAAATCGATCTAACGGCTTTTCTAATAGACCGATTCATACGAAAATTTTACCAAGTGGTACTGTTGACCTGTTGATAGTCCCTGGCTATAATTGGTTGTGATTGGATAAAGGGGGGTGGCACCACCCATACAACTTGAAAATCAAAAGGGCTATATCTCATGAACTATCAGAGGTATGAAGATGAGATTTGGTGTATATGTTGTTGGAGCATTATTAATTACAGCCAAGGTGGAAGTGGGTGGTGCCACGCCTCCTTTTCAAAAATCGGTCTAACGGCTTTTCTAATAGACCGATTCATACGAAAATTGTACCAAGTGGTACTGTTGACCTGTTGATAGTCCCTGGCTATAATTGGTTGTGATTGGATAAAGGGGGGTGGCACCACCCATACAACTTGAAAATCAAAAGGGCTATATCTCATGAACTATCAGAGGTAAGGAAGATGAGATTTGGTATATATGTTGTTGGAGCAATATTAATTACAGCCAAGGTGGAAGTGGGCGGTGCCACGCCCCCTTTTCAAAAATCGCTCTAACGGCTTTTCTAATAGACCGATTCATACGAAAATTTTACCAAGTGGTACTGTTGACCTGTTGATAGTCCCTGGCTATAATTGGTTGTGATTGGATAAAGGGGCGTGGCACCGCCCATACAACTTGAAAATCAAAAGGGCTATATCTCACGAACTATCAGAGGTATGAAGATGAGATTTGGTATATATGTTGTTGGAGCAGTATTAATTACAGCCAGGGAGGAAGTGGGGGTGCCATGGGTTACTTGAAATTAGTTTTATAAGTTAATAAACTCAACATATTATTGTCGAGCTTAAGAACCGTTTTAAAGTACTTTGTAGACCTAAATGTGAAATATATTACAAGTTAATATTCAATAGCGAAGCATTGCCGGGCCCACTAGTTTCATTATAGTTGGATAACATTTCCTTAATTGCCGATAAAAAGTAACACATTATAACTACCACCGCTTCACGAAGCAACCTCTGGCATTCCACGACATTAATAGCATCACCTACAAATTACCTGTCGTTCTACGTAAGAACTAATCGTGCAGCATACTCTAATGCAACAAGGCTACAATGTGATCGACATGCATCGATGTTTGCCAAATACTGCTTAATAAGTACAGCTTTAACTAGGGTTTTACAAAAAATATGCGAATGGCAATACAAGATCTAACAATGTGTAAGTTTATATGTATTTATGTGTCATCTCTCTCTGCCAAAGTATCATGTAGCCACTTATTGCTTACATGTATGCATTGCTTTCAGCAGGATCTAAGCTTGTAAAAGTGGGAAAGCTGATAATGTGTGTGCAAAACTCTTAGACAATAAAACTAATTGCAGCGTAATTGGTAACATGAGCAACGCAACACCCCTTGGCACACGAAAAACATGAAAGAGATAAATGTCTGCGCTAGGTGTGTGTTTGTGTGCTTGGCTTTAACATACATTCAAACGAAGTGATTTTGCAACAAGTTTACACACGTACGTACATGTTGGTATCAATCTTGATGTTTGCACAAAATGGCTGCAATAATGTTCACCTAAAATTATGCAATTGAAGTGAATATGTGTTAGTTAACACACCACTCTAACTGAAGAGTTTCAACAAATGATTCTGTGTTCAACGAAAGGTGTGGCAAAAGTTGTGAGATTATTTTCTACATCGATACAACAGCGCTCGATAAACCCACTTTTGAAGACAAAATGAGAACCATATTAACTTCACGGAGCGTCAAGTATTTAAAGACAGGAGGCTATACCGCCATACATTAAAAGAGGGGGTTAGAAGCAAATGAGTGGAAGTGACAAATTGACAAAAATTGAGATAGGTATGTAGTTGTGTTCTTTGACACTATCTCTGTCTACTAACATGGGATGAGATCAATTTTTATTACCAGTGGTGATAGATTACCGTAAGTAATACCTTCATTTGCACTAGAATTTGAATCTTTGAAGGTGGTGTCATAGCCATTAAACCTTTCGTTTCCTAAATCTTCTTCGAAACTCAATATCCATTTATTTGAATTTGTAATAATGTGTGTATTCTGCCACTTGGGAATTAAAAGAAACGCACAATTGAAGTGTGTAATGCCGAACAGTGAAATATTATTTCACTTACGAAGGATATTAAATGTATTAAGATTTTAAAGGCAGAGTCTTTGCCCACGTGTAAAAAAATTAAAATAATCTTAAATTTATTGATTACAAAATAGCTAAATGCTGAATAAGTATTTTTTTTTTAATTTTTTTCAGGTAAGTCGTCAGACAATTTCAAATGCATTGTATCCATAAATAAGTAAGTTTTTATACACATAGTTTAATATATATTACCAATGTACATTACTTAATGCAAATCAATATTTCTTAAAACAAAACAATTTCATATCAATAAAAACATATATAAATATAAACTATGGATTAAAAACAGAAGCCTCTGATGTAGCCACGAAGGTGACAAGAATTTTAACAACACAATATCCTTCAACTGTAATCAGCAACAATAACGAGCTGCAGCAACAACTTAGCGCGTCCTTTCCTAAATAACAAAGAGAAAGAGCAATGACAGTAACGAACATACGTCACTTTGGCTGCATCTGATGTGGTGGTGTCCATATCTTCTAGTGTATTTTGCAAACAAAAACATAACTTTGACCGGAAACAGGAAATAAGCAAGGAAAAAAAAGTTTTACCAAACATTATAAGACATATGTAAAATTTTCTTGTGAACACTTTTCTATGGAATTGCAAAAAAAAGCAACATCAACAACAAAATATCGTCTTTTTTGGAAAAAATTCTGTGAAAAATAACAATAGTTTTGTCACTTTTTTCGACTCAGCAGATGTGAAATCGAAAATAAATAACAAGAGCCAAAGCAAAAAAATCTATTTGTCAAATAAGAAAATGTTGAAAACTGATACCCTACAAGAGGACTGAAATGACCACTTATGGATTAAGAGAGCTCTTGACGTAAGATGCTGAAGAAACAAAAACCAACAAATTGAGGTCGGTTGAGGGTTTTACTTTTTCTTGAGAAACACCCCCGGCAAACAGTTTTGTTACACTACACTGAACTTTGATGTTTTAGATCCTTCGTTAGTCACTTATCAATAAAGCTAAAGCTAGTAACAATCAAAGAGATTGGGACATTTACAAAACTACACTATTTCGAATTGTAGTTTAAACCAGTACAGAAATTTCAGTCAGTTGAACTGACTGAAAAATACCATCACCCAATATAAGATATTGTTTAAGTCTTGAGTTATTGGAATAAACCGATTTGTAATTAAAACCAGTTAGAAAGTTTCAGTCGGGCAACCCAACTTACATTCACCCTTACCCTCAGTAAAACAAATAATTTTCTATTATATTGATATTATTACTCGATTTCTAAAGTGGGTGGAGTGGTAAATTTGTATGGGAGGTACTAGACGGGGCGTGTCTAGACTTCTAGGTTTATCCTCCAAAACATTATCCTGTTATAGCTTTACTAAATACAGAGTTTGGGCACGATAGCGTTGGATGTATTGATATTATTACTCCATCTCTGAAGTGGGCGGAAAGGTACATTTGTATGGGAGGTACCATAAGGGGCGTCGCTAGACCTCCAATTTTTTCTCCAAAACTTTGTCCTGTTATAGCAAACCAAAATACGGAATTTGGGCACGATCGTGTCGAGTGTATTGATATTATTATCCTATTTCTAAAGTGGGCGGAGTGGTACATTTGTATGGGAGGTACCAGAAGGAGCGTGTCTAGATTTCCAGAATTTTTCTCCTAAACTTTATCCTGCTTAAACTTTACCAAATACAGAATTTGGGCACGATCGCGTTAGGTCTTTTAATAATATTAATCGATTTCTAAAGTGGGCGGTACCAGATGTGTATGGGAGGTACCAGATGGGGCGTGAATAGACTTCCAATTTTTTTCTCCAAAACTTTATCCTGTTATAGCTTTACTAAAAGTAGAATTTGGGTACGATCACGTTTAACTTATTGATATTATTTCTCCATCTCTATAGTGGGCGGAAAGGTAGATTTGTATGGGAGATACCAGAAGGGGCGTGGCTAGGCTTTCAAAATTTTTTCCAAAACTTTATCCTGTTATAGCTTTACTAAATACAGAATTTGGGGACGATCCCGTAGGGTGTATTGATATTATTACTCGATTTCTAAAGTGGGCGGTATGATATATTTGTATGGGAGGTACAAGAACGGGCGGGGCCATGTAGCCCATTTGCAATACCGTAAGTAGTTTTGAGAAAATAATAACTCCTGCAAAATTTCAAAACATTTGGTTGCGTCTTTCGAAAGTTATCGTGCGAACCAGCCGGACAGACAGACAGACAGACAGACAGACAGACAGACAGACAGACTGACAGACAGACTGACAGACAGACTAACAGACAGACAGACAGACAGACAGACAGACAGACAGACAGACAGACAGACAGACAGACAAACAGACAGACAGACAGACAGACAGACAGACAGACAGACAGACAGACAGACAGACAGACAGACAGACAGACAGACAGACAGACAGACAGACAGACAGACAGACAGACAGACAGACAGACAGACAGACAGACAGACAGACAGACAGACAGACAGACAGACAGACAGACAGACAGACAGACAGACAGACAGACAGACAGACAGACAGACAGACAGACAGACAGACAGACAGACAGACAGACAGACAGACAGACAGACAGACAGACAGACAGACAGACAGACAGACAGACAGACAGACAGACAGACAGACAGACAGACAGACAGACAGACAGACAGACAGACAGACAGACAGACAGACAGACAGACAGACAGACAGACAGACAGACAGACAGACAGACAGACAGACAGACAGACAGACAGACAGACAGACAGACAGACAGACAGACAGACAGACAGACAGACAGACAGACAGACAGACAGACAGACAGACAGACAGACAGACAGACAGACAGACAGACAGACAGACAGACAGACAGACAGACAGACAGACAGACAGACAGACAGACAGACAGACAGACAGACAGACAGACAGACAGACAGACAGACAGACAGACAGACAGACAGACAGACAGACAGACAGACAGACAGACAGACAGACAGACAGACAGACAGACAGACAGACAGACAGACAGACAGACAGACAGACAGACAGACAGACAGACAGACAGACAGACAGACAGACAGACAGACAGACAGACAGACAGACAGACAGACAGACAGACAGACAGACAGACAGACAGACAGACAGACAGACAGACAGACAGACAGACAGACAGACAGACAGACAGACAGACAGACAGACAGACAGACAGACAGACAGACAGACAGACAGACAGACAGACAGACAGACAGACAGACAGACAGACAGACAGACAGACAGACAGACAGACAGACAGACAGACAGACAGACAGACAGACAGACAGACAGACAGACAGACAGACAGACAGACAGACAGACAGACAGACAGACAGACAGACAGACAGACAGACAGACAGACAGACAGACAGACAGACAGACAGACAGACAGACAGACAGACAGACAGACAGACAGACAGACAGACAGACAGAGATTTGGTGTATATGTTGTTGGAGCATTATTAATTACAGCCAAGGTGGAAGTGGGTGGTGCCACGCCTCCTTTTCAAAAATCGGTCTAACGGCTTTTCTAATAGACCGATTCATACGGAAATTGTACCAAGTGGTACTGTTGACCTGTTGATAGTCCCTGGCTATAATTGGTTGTGATTGGATAAAGGGGGGTGGCACCACCCATACAACTTGAAAATCAAAAGGGCTATATCTCATGAACTATCAGAGGTAAGGAAGATGAGATTTGGTATATATGTTGTTGGAGCAATATTAATTACAGCCAAGGTGGAAGTGGGCGGTGCCACGCCCCCTTTTCAAAAATCGCTCTAACGGCTTTTCTAATAGACCGATTCATACGAAAATTTTACCAAGTGGTACTGTTGACCTGTTGATAGTCCCTGGCTATAATTGGTTGTGATTGGATAAAGGGGCGTGGCACCGCCCATACAACTTGAAAATCAAAAGGGCTATATCTCACGAACTATCAGAGGTATGAAGATGAGATTTGGTATATATGTTGTTGGAGCAGTATTAATTACAGCCAGGGAGGAAGTGGGGGTGCCATGGGTTACTTGAAATTAGTTTTATAAGTTAATAAACTCAACATATTATTGTCGAGCTTAAGAACCGTTTTAAAGTACTTTGTAGACCTAAATGTGAAATATATTACAAGTTAATATTCAATAGCGAAGCATTGCCGGGCCCACTAGTTTCATTATAGTTGGATAACATTTCCTTAATTGCCGATAAAAAGTAACACATTATAACTACCACCGCTTCACGAAGCAACCTCTGGCATTCCACGACATTAATAGCATCACCTACAAATTACCTGTCGTTCTACGTAAGAACTAATCGTGCAGCATACTCTAATGCAACAAGGCTACAATGTGATCGACATGCATCGATGTTTGCCAAATACTGCTTAATAAGTACAGCTTTAACTAGGGTTTTACAAAAAATATGCGAATGGCAATACAAGATCTAACAATGTGTAAGTTTATATGTATTTATGTGTCATCTCTCTCTGCCAAAGTATCATGTAGCCACTTATTGCTTACATGTATGCATTGCTTTCAGCAGGATCTAAGCTTGTAAAAGTGGGAAAGCTGATAATGTGTGTGCAAAACTCTTAGACAATAAAACTAATTGCAGCGTAATTGGTAACATGAGCAACGCAACACCCCTTGGCACACGAAAAACATGAAAGAGATAAATGTCTGCGCTAGGTGTGTGTTTGTGTGCTTGGCTTTAACATACATTCAAACGAAGTGATTTTGCAACAAGTTTACACACGTACGTACATGTTGGTATCAATCTTGATGTTTGCACAAAATGGCTGCAATAATGTTCACCTAAAATTATGCAATTGAAGTGAATATGTGTTAGTTAACACACCACTCTAACTGAAGAGTTTCAACAAATGATTCTGTGTTCAACGAAAGGTGTGGCAAAAGTTGTGAGATTATTTTCTACATCGATACAACAGCGCTCGATAAACCCACTTTTGAAGACAAAATGAGAACCATATTAACTTCACGGAGCGTCAAGTATTTAAAGACAGGAGGCTATACCGCCATACATTAAAAGAGGGGGTTAGAAGCAAATGAGTGGAAGTGACAAATTGACAAAAATTGAGATAGGTATGTAGTTGTGTTCTTTGACACTATCTCTGTCTACTAACATGGGATGAGATCAATTTTTATTACCAGTGGTGATAGATTACCGTAAGTAATACCTTCATTTGCACTAGAATTTGAATCTTTGAAGGTGGTGTCATAGCCATTAAACCTTTCGTTTCCTAAATCTTCTTCGAAACTCAATATCCATTTATTTGAATTTGTAATAATGTGTGTATTCTGCCACTTGGGAATTAAAAGAAACGCACAATTGAAGTGTGTAATGCCGAACAGTGAAATATTATTTCACTTACGAAGGATATTAAATGTATTAAGATTTTAAAGGCAGAGTCTTTGCCCACGTGTAAAAAAATTAAAATAATCTTAAATTTATTGATTACAAAATAGCTAAATGCTGAATAAGTATTTTTTTTTTAATTTTTTTCAGGTAAGTCGTCAGACAATTTCAAATGCATTGTATCCATAAATAAGTAAGTTTTTATACACATAGTTTAATATATATTACCAATGTACATTACTTAATGCAAATCAATATTTCTTAAAACAAAACAATTTCATATCAATAAAAACATATATAAATATAAACTATGGATTAAAAACAGAAGCCTCTGATGTAGCCACGAAGGTGACAAGAATTTTAACAACACAATATCCTTCAACTGTAATCAGCAACAATAACGAGCTGCAGCAACAACTTAGCGCGTCCTTTCCTAAATAACAAAGAGAAAGAGCAATGACAGTAACGAACATACGTCACTTTGGCTGCATCTGATGTGGTGGTGTCCATATCTTCTAGTGTATTTTGCAAACAAAAACATAACTTTGACCGGAAACAGGAAATAAGCAAGGAAAAAAAAGTTTTACCAAACATTATAAGACATATGTAAAATTTTCTTGTGAACACTTTTCTATGGAATTGCAAAAAAAAGCAACATCAACAACAAAATATCGTCTTTTTTGGAAAAAATTCTGTGAAAAATAACAATAGTTTTGTCACTTTTTTCGACTCAGCAGATGTGAAATCGAAAATAAATAACAAGAGCCAAAGCAAAAAAATCTATTTGTCAAATAAGAAAATGTTGAAAACTGATACCCTACAAGAGGACTGAAATGACCACTTATGGATTAAGAGAGCTCTTGACGTAAGATGCTGAAGAAACAAAAACCAACAAATTGAGGTCGGTTGAGGGTTTTACTTTTTCTTGAGAAACACCCCCGGCAAACAGTTTTGTTACACTACACTGAACTTTGATGTTTTAGATCCTTCGTTAGTCACTTATCAATAAAGCTAAAGCTAGTAACAATCAAAGAGATTGGGACATTTACAAAACTACACTATTTCGAATTGTAGTTTAAACCAGTACAGAAATTTCAGTCAGTTGAACTGACTGAAAAATACCATCACCCAATATAAGATATTGTTTAAGTCTTGAGTTATTGGAATTAACCGATTTGTAATTAAAACCAGTTAGAAAGTTTCAGTCGGGCAACCCAACTTACATTCACCCTTACCCTCAGTAAAACAAATAATTTTCTATTATATTGATATTATTACTCGATTTCTAAAGTGGGTGGAGTGGTAAATTTGTATGGGAGGTACTAGACGGGGCGTGTCTAGACTTCTAGGTTTATCCTCCAAAACATTATCCTGTTATAGCTTTACTAAATACAGAGTTTGGGCACGATAGCGTTGGATGTATTGATATTATTACTCCATCTCTGAAGTGGGCGGAAAGGTACATTTGTATGGGAGGTACCATAAGGGGCGTCGCTAGACCTCCAATTTTTTCTCCAAAACTTTGTCCTGTTATAGCAAACCAAAATACGGAATTTGGGCACGATCGTGTCGAGTGTATTGATATTATTATCCTATTTCTAAAGTGGGCGGAGTGGTACATTTGTATGGGAGGTACCAGAAGGAGCGTGTCTAGATTTCCAGAATTTTTCTCCTAAACTTTATCCTGCTTAAACTTTACCAAATACAGAATTTGGGCACGATCGCGTTAGGTCTTTTAATAATATTAATCGATTTCTAAAGTGGGCGGTACCAGATGTGTATGGGAGGTACCAGATGGGGCGTGAATAGACTTCCAATTTTTTTCTCCAAAACTTTATCCTGTTATAGCTTTACTAAAAGTAGAATTTGGGTACGATCACGTTTAACTTATTGATATTATTTCTCCATCTCTATAGTGGGCGGAAAGGTAGATTTGTATGGGAGATACCAGAAGGGGCGTGGCTAGGCTTTCAAAATTTTTTCCAAAACTTTATCCTGTTATAGCTTTACTAAATACAGAATTTGGGGACGATCCCGTAGGGTGTATTGATATTATTACTCGATTTCTAATGTGGGCGGTATGATATATTTGGATGGGAGGTACCAGAACGGGCGGGGCCATGTAGCCCATTTGCAATACCGTAAGTAGTTTTGAGAAAATAATAACTCCTGCAAAATTTCAAAACATTTGGTTGCGTCTTTCGAAAGTTATCGTGCGAACCAGCCGGACAGACAGACAGACAGACAGACAGACAGACTGACAGACAGACTGACAGACAGACTAACAGACAGACAGACAGACAGACAGACAGACAGACAGACAGACAGACAGACAGACAGACAGACAGACAGACAGACAGACAGACAGACAGACAGACAGACAGACAGACAGACAGACAGACAGACAGACAGACAGACAGACAGACAGACAGACAGACAGACAGACAGACAGACAGACAGACAGACAGACAGACAGACAGACAGACAGACAGACAGACAGACAGACAGACAGACAGACAGACAGACAGACAGACAGACAGACAGACAGACAGACAGACAGACAGACAGACAGACAGACAGACAGACAGACAGACAGACAGACAGACAGACAGACAGACAGACAGACAGACAGACAGACAGACAGACAGACAGACAGACAGACAGACAGACAGACAGACAGACAGACAGACAGACAGACAGACAGACAGACAGACAGACAGACAGAC
This sequence comes from Muscina levida, assembly GCA_964034835.1. NCBI lineage: Eukaryota > Metazoa > Arthropoda > Insecta > Diptera > Muscidae > Muscina > Muscina levida. Next base: position 73 of record CAXIUB010000107.1, on the reverse strand, counting down.
AGACAGACAGACAGACAGACAGACAGACAGACAGACAGACAGACAGACAGACAGACAGACAGACAGACAGACA